>BDMB01000003.1:8220613-8309135 GCA_016859785.1 Macrotyloma uniflorum
CAAAGGTTAGGAAAATTTGGAATGAAAAAGTAGAGAGGGTCTGACGCCTATTTATACCCGTAGAGTCGAGTTTTTGTTAGTAACTGATTTACAAAAAATCCTCCACCCAATATTTTCTGTTTATACTATTTCCCTGAATAAAATATTTTATTTAATCAACTAATTAAATTATACAATATATATATATATATATATTCATTTATTATATTATTATTATTATTATTATTTTTATTTTTTATTTTTTTTTTAAAAAATCAGATGTTACATTGACTAAACTTGTTGTTACTTCTAATATTGAGAAAGACAATGTAAAAAATGTTGGAACTCCAACACATCTAATATTTGATTTATTATTTATTGTCCCAAAACTTTATATGAAATCTTTTCAAATGAATGCTTTAAGTTTGGGATAATCAATCCTAATCATAAATTAGAAGAAATGATTTAAGAAAATTGAAAAAAAAAATTAAATAAATTTATTTATTATTAATAATTTTATTTATTATTTTAATATTATTTTTAATTATATATTATTAAAATAATAATAACAACAATAATAATAAAAATAATTTAATAATAAATTTAATACACAATCAATTATATCAAACAATATAATAGATTATTTCTTTTTTTTTATCTTCATATTTAAGAGAGAAAAATAAAATACGTATTTTTACTTTGATTTATATTTTTCTACTCCTCAATTTTCATGAAATCAATGTAAATTTTCCATCTTAAAAACAAATGAAGTCTTAAATTCAGCAATTATTTTTAAATAATAATTTATTATTAATTTCTTAATTAATTGATAATTGGTAACCAAATCTGATTTGAGTTAAAAGTGTTAAAGTAAATTATACTAAAATCATGAAGTTTTTTTTTTTTTTTTAAATTATACAAAACATTCATTTTTCTTTAAATTCTAAATAAAAATTTCATTTATTTTGCTATCTTTTTTACTTTACACATTTATTTCCTGAATTCTAAATATATATAGCTCGGCTAGAGGAAACCACAACGATGGTAAAAAAAAAAAAATTATAATTTACTTAAAGAGTTATTATAACTTTAATTTAAAAAAAAAGAGTCAAACCATTATAGGATAGTGCATTAACTTGTCCAATTGCAGTAGCCATTATTAGAGAAACATAAACATATATTACTTTTTTCTGCACTCTTTCTTTTTACTCTATTTTTTCACTTTTTCTCTCATTATTTATTATTACATTTGTTATTTTCTCTCTCTTCTATTATCTTCTATTTATATAATTCCACTTTATTTAATCTCATTTTATATAAAAAAGAAAATAGTTCGTAAAGGTTATCTTGCTCTTACTAATCTTTTATTTTATTTTAATGTTGTAAGAAAATTTAGTATTACTAATTTAAATATATATTAAAAAAAGGAGTGAATTTTATTATTTTTTTAAAATTATTTTCATCCTTTTAAAAGTGAAAATAATTTTTTATCCTTACAGTATTATACAATACTTATTAAATGTTTATTTATTGAGTGAAACATTAAATGTGATCCATCAATTTACTTTATATAAAGTGAAATGTCAAATGTTTATTTTATCTTAACACAGAATATATAAACTTTACTCAAATTTTTTAAACAAATACTATTTATCTATCTTAAAGTAATGATGGATTGAAATGAAAATTTCAACATTAATATTTCAAATTGAAGTAATATTTTTTGAAAAAATTAAAGTATGAAGAGAAAATTTCAAAAAATAAAAACAAGTAAAAAAATTAATGATTTCAATTTTTCAAAAATAAAATTAAAGAAAATATTATATAGAAATTAAAACTAAAGTACATACATTTTATAAAGATTAAAAAAAATTATTTTAAGTTTTATAGAATAATGAAAGCCAAAGGAATAAACTTATAGAAACGAAAATTAAAACTAATTCGTTATACAAAGACGAAAAATATTTTTTTTAAGTATAATATATATATATATATATATATATATATGGTTAAATATTACTATTTAATACTGTAAAAATAAATTTATTTAATCATAAAATATTTTTTTTATAAAAAAAAATTAATTATTTATTAAATATTTTTTACTTATATTTTTTATAAAAATTTTTCATAAATTTATTTATAAAATTTTTTTTTATAAATTTGTTTGTAGAAAAAATTTTCGTTAATTTATTTGTAAGAAATTTCTTATAAATTTGTTTGTGAAAAATTTTTTATAAATTTTTTGTAAAAAATAATTTTTTATTAACATTTTACCTACAAATTTATGATAGTGGGAAATTTATGATAGATTTGTGAGAAAAATTGTATTTTTTATAATTTTTAATATTACCTACAAACTTGTTTTTATAGGAAATATAAATTTTTTGTAATATAAATAAAAAAAATAAAATTTACTTATTTCAAGAATAAAAATTAAAAAATTATTTTTAATTATTTTTTAATTTAATAATTAAGATATGTTAGTATTATAAAAATATATTAATAAATACTAATTCTTATTTTTAGAATAAATGTTGATAAATTGAAGATATTAAATAAATTTTATGGAAAAAAAAATTATAATGAAGTACAAAACATAATATGTAATAATTAATATCTTTTATATATATATATATATAATTTAGAAAAATATATATACATATTTTTTTTAAACATTTATAGATATTTATAATTTATTAAGTGTATTATATTTGTAATTTAACAAAATTCTTTTTATATATATATATATATATATATATATTATGCAAATACGACAAATTCACCTATAAATATTAATACAGATGTGTAAATGTTCATATATCATTGTTATATAATATAATTTAATGCCCTCAACGAGATTGGAGTTTTGGTTTAGGTGGGAAAATAAATTTAGGAACTTTATTGTAGTCCTATGCTATGCCACCCTTTCTACATTTTTCTTTTCCCAAATGAATGGTCTCACAGAGTAAGAATTGAATGCTCTAAAGCTAACACAAATTCTATCATTTTTGTAAACATTATGGAACCGCCCAGGGGTAGAGGGTACCAGTTGTGTGACCATTAAAGAGGACCAAACAAACTCAGATATTCAATTAATTTCCCTCAACACACTTCTCTCTCTCTCTCTTCTCATTTTATATATCTAGCCTCACCTCAGGAACTGAATCTCAACAGCAAAACTTGTCACTACTCTCCACCTAGAAAAGGCCATTTTCTTGCTTGTTTTAAGGTGAAGGAATGGAAGGATATGATGAGGGAGAGATTGTAGAGCCAGTGAGTCCAACAGGGCAATACTTGACAAGCTCTTCTCTCAGTATATACATTCTTGGTGTCTTGGAATCTGATGTTCCCATTGATGACTCTCAAACTATGCCTCTTCTTCAGAATCTCTTCCTTCCCATCAACTCACGTTTCTCCTCCATCATGGTAACCATCTTCACTCTCAATCACAATGCTGGTTTCGATCAGTTTTTCAATGAATCTGTGTATCTGTAGGAGCTAGTGACGAATCTAAGTTTATCAGTTTTCATTTCTATCTCTTATATTTTCATATTTACTTTTAAAAACTTTATTGTAGGATAAACACCTATTTTGTTGGCGACAATTGCTTTCATTTATGATAACGTGTGTTTCTGTCACTGACAATAGTGGCTTCCAATATTAAATTTAAGATCTATTATAAACTATTTCAGCCACTCACCACTATGTTGACTCTAGTGATTCAATAGTTATGACAAAAAAATGAATTATTTTATTCGTAATTTATTTTATGTGAAAATTAAAATAAAGTTGTTTGAAAAAGTAAATGAAAGAATTTGTATAAATATAATTAATTTAAATTTATAAGAAAATTTTCATTATTTTATTTTCATATTTTTTATTCATAAATATTTTTGTAAGCAAATATAGATATGGTACAAGGATTACCAACCCTTTTACATAAAATTGAATGTCTATGCCCTTTGAAAATTATTACTTTAGCCGTGACCTACATATAGAATCTGCATAATTGGTCCATTGCATAATTAGCCTCAATTACCGCTCTATATATCATGAAGACACCTACCTAATTGGGCTATTTACCTATACACCTCATGCCCAACCTTTAGCCAACATGTATGCCTCTAGCAACACCACTCAAGTCCTCCATAATTATTGCATTAAACCACTGAATGACACACTTATCATTAGATCACCACGCCCAACATTGATGGTCTTTACTCATATTCTGCACAACATGCAAGTAAAATATGTAAAAAGATTTTATTTCATCAACTATGCTTCCTATTTAAGTACTTTAGACATGTGATTGGATTAGTGCACCAGTCAGAGTAGGAAAATGAATTTTCTCTGAACTTGGAAGCCATCCATGACCATGTTGTCAATTGTGCCACTGCAAATATTTCCTCTGCATTCTGCCACACAACCCCATTTCTATGCTTCCATATCGCCCAAACTGTAGCAGCCACATAATTAACCATCCTTGTATATGGAACAAGTAACTAGCCAAATCATGTTGCTTCATATGACCCTGAGGTTGGTTTGGGAGGATGATAAATATCCCCACCCACTGATAACACAAATTTCATACCTTCAACTCACAGATGAAGAACAAGTAACTAGCTGTCTCCTGTATTGATCCACACAAGGACATAGAGGATCAGTCAATTGTTGTTTCCTATGTATCAGATTATCCTGGTTGGTAATCTATTGCCAACCTCCAGACAAAGTGTAGTGTTTTTGGTAACCAGCAGTGTATTATTTCATACCAGAAGATGTAATGTTTGAGCTATATAGATGCATGCATGCATGCACTACCTTTCTGGTATGCACTATTTATAAAATATACATCATTAATCAGGCATGCCTATACCCTTTTGCTATTGTTGCCTCTAGAGAAAAAATAAAACTGACTATGGAGTATACTTGAACAATAGATCAGGGACAAAAATGGAGATAAGAAGTGGAAGAAAGTGGAAGTGAAGCTGGAGGATCATATCAAAGTTCCTACGTTTCCAAGTGGCAAGTCATCCAACTTCTTATATGATGATTATCTTGATGAGTACATGTCCACAATAGCTGTGGAACACTTGCCACAACATAGACCCTTATGGGAACTTCACATTATAAAGTACCCTACAACCAAAGCCATGGGAACCTTGGTGTTCAAACTCCACCATGCCCTAGGAGATGGTTTCTCTCTCATGGGTGCCCTTCTTTCATGCACGCAAAGAGCTGACAAAGCCTCCCTCCCATTCACACTCCCATCAAGCGAAAAACCCAAATCATCAATTTTGAACACCAAAGTGGCGTTCACGAGAATTCCCTCCATTTTGCTTCGCACAATATCGGACTTTGGATGGAGTTTGTTAAAGAGTAACTTGATTGAAGATGATCAAACACCAATTAGGTCTGGTGCTGAAGACACCAAGACAAGGAATATTACCATCTCGGATGTTTCTTTCTCCTTGGATCAAATCAAGGAAGTGAAATCTAAACTTGGAGTGGTAGGTGAAATTTCTCTCTCAAATTATAATCCCTCTAAACTTTGATAACATCATGTTGATTATTTATACACAGTTTTAAGGATAAATTGCAATTTCGTTCCATATATTTTAATTACCTTTTAAAATTTTTTTAAGACTTAATTATGTTTTGTTTCACTTTTTTTATCTGTTGAATCTTATGTTTTGATCAGTATATTTTTGTTTCACTTACTACTATAGTCGTTTCTCGAATTTGATATTTCATTTTTTCAAAATTGTCTCCTAATTTAAATATCAGATTTTGGTTCATTTACTAATTTGGTATTCAAATATTTAATGATGATATTGATGTCACATTACACATTCATGTGATATTAAATTTCAAGATAACAAGTGAATTAAATTTTCAAAATGAAATATAAATTTATAAAGAAATAAGAAAATTAAATTGAAGAGATAAAGAAAAGATATCAAAACTTAATTTCTTAGTTAATAATGTTATTTATACGGAGTATTTATTGATTTTGTAGATAAAAGTTCTTACTGAATATTTTTAGTAAGAGCTCCTCTCTGAACTACGATTTTTTTATTTATAAAATTCGAATTCAAAACTTTAATAAAAGATGGATAATACTTAAATCAATTGTTTGTTATTCATGAATGCTTACTTTATTCTTCATAGTCAAAATTGTAATGATTATGATATTTTTTTTTTCATCAGCTAGCTTTAGAAGTTTGGTGACAGAAAAAAACATTGTAGGATGAATCAAAATTCAAATTATAAGAAGTACCTTAATTGATTTTAATCTTGGTCTCAGTATAGAGAGTAAATACTAGACTATTGACAAATAACCTACAAATTAGAAAATAGAAAAAGTAAAAAAAAAAAAGTGAACTATTTTCATTAGTTATGTCTCAGTTTAGAAAAAAAAATAATAACGGGTAATGTGATAAATTTAACTATTGAATTTTTAACTTAATTTAAATTTAATATTATAAAACTGATTTTTTTTTTATATATATATATATATATAAATTTAATATTCTCCGCCTTTAGACTAGATGATAAATATATATATATATATATATATATATATATATAATTTAGTTTCATCTAATATCATATCTTTCACCATTTAATTTTATCACCTTTAAACCTAGAGTCCATATCCTATCACACTATCTTGATTATTAACTATTTTTGTTGAGTTTTTGTGTTATGACACTTAACCACAGAGCATAAATGATGTCCTTGCTGGGGTAATTTTCTTTGGCATTCGGCTATACATGCAAGAAATAAGCCTGAAATCAAGCCAGACCCAGTCCACAGCACTGGTGTTGCTGAACACCAGAAACATTGAAGGGTACAAGTCTATCAAGGAGATGGTGGAGAAGACCAATAGCAGAACTGCATGGGGGAATCAATATGCCTTTCTGCATGTCCCAATTCCAGAACTCAGTGATTCCAAATATGCAAACCCTCTTGAGTTTATCTGGGAAGCCCATAAAGAGATTATCAAAAAGAAAAATTCTTTGGCCACTCCTCTCACTGGCATGCTTCTGGATGTCCTCAGAAAACTCAAAGGTCCTGAGGTAGGTGGCTAAGCTTGATTAGATGCAATCACTTTTCTTTGTTAATAGTACTAATTCACACACTTTTTTTTTTTTTCCTTTTGATAAATTATAGGTGTTTTTTAGTCTCATTGTTCATTAGAAATTAAATCAATCTTTTACTCTTTCAACAAACTATAATAATATTTATTTTATAAAGAAAACAAATTTTAGTTAGAAATCTTTTGGCAACCACTTTTAAAATACCCTTACTAAAATTTATTAAAAAAACATTTTTTTTTACATTTTTCTTTTTTTATTTAATAAATAATAATAAATTTCAGTTATGATTTTGTAGTTTTAAAAATCTTTAACCAATAATGCCTCTATTTTTTTCAAAAGTTTCTTTTGAGGTGTTAATGTAGGAACTCACAATTGCAATATAGTTTTTCATTTTGGTAAAAAAAAATTATGAATTTCCCATTGTACATTTTCTCAATTCTATTCCACACTAAATACTAGTTGCCTTTTATTTTCACTTTTATGATAAATGTGTAGACTAATTATAATTAAATAAAACATAAGGGTATAATCAACAAAAAATACTTAACATATTATCTTGAAAGTTATAAACAACAAGTAAATTAAATAAAGTTATTTTAAATTTTGAAACTAGAAAATAATAAAATAATTGACAGAGAGTATGTGAGAAAAAACTTATTGGAGAATATATTGATAAAATTGTTCTCACAAAATTTATTAAATTAAAATAATTAAGCTGTATCCAATTTTTTAATGTTAATTAAAAGTTAATACTAATTAAAAAAATTATGTAAATATTTAGCTTAATCAATCTCTAGTGACTTTCAATCATAATTATTTTTTTCTTAATATGTGTTTTCAGGCTGCAGCTAAATACTTGCACTCTACATTAAAAAACTCAAGCACAACAATCTCAAATATGATTGGACCAGTGGAGCAAATGGCAGTGGCTAATCATCCAATCAGAGGGTTTTACTTCATGGTGGCTGGTTCACCTGAGGTATGTCTGTGTCTGTGCTTGCATTGCATCATCATATCTCGTACTGTGCATGTTCAGTAGTAATATTGTTTAGACCATCAATATTCGTGTTTTTTATATTAGCTCGATTTTTATTAACTGTTAAAGGCATATAAAATTAATTTAAAAATAAATCAGATATTATAATATTTTTTACATATATTTGATATTAGATTTGAATTATAAAATTATTAAATTTAAATTAAATTATTTATTATTTAATAAATAATAAAATTATTAAATTTAAATTAAATTATTTATTGATATATAAAATTTTAATTAACATATTATTAAATTTAAATTAAATTATTTATTAATAAATTATAAAAATTATTTTATAAAATAAATGTAATTAGTAAGTTGTTAAATTTAAATTTAATTAATAAATTATTAAAGATAGAGATAAAGTAGATAAGTTAATAAATTATAAAAATAAATATATTTATTTAATAAGATTGGTAAATTTAAATGAAATGAGATAAGATAGGTTATTAGAGTTTGATAAAAATCTCAAATCAATATTATAATTAAGTTTATAAATGTTAATATATATATATATATATATATTTTTTTTTTTTTTAATTTTTCTTTTTTACGCAAACCCTTTCTCTGTCCTAAAAACATGCACGTGGTGCACCAGGCATCCTTCACTGTCTTCATTAATAAGCTTTTGCAATTAATGAATGATGGGAATTGAATTTTGTCGTCCGTTAATTTTGTTAGGTTGCATCATTAATGCATGTCAATCAATCATAGCTCTAGCTATTCTGCAGCACCACATATTAATTAGAAAATAAATCAAATTTATTGTCTCATGTCATGAAACAAATTTTCAGTTTCTTTTTAATTATCATTAATGTTTAGTATAACATTAATTCTTTTTTTATTATATTTCTTATTTTTATATATTTATTATAAAATAGTCAATCTCAAAACTATTAATGAAGATAATTTTTATTATATTTCTTGATTTCTATTTATAAATTTTGAAATAGAGACAGTTTTCCTATTAACCAAACCACACCATTTACCAAAATGTTCTATTCAAAACGAACAATTTCTAAAAGGTTTTTTAGTTATATTTTTTTCTTTTTAACTTTTGTTGATTTATTTTAAAGAGAAAAAACTATTAAAAATAAACGAAGGAATAAATAAAAAATTATAATTTAATTAATATATATTAACAATATTTTTTTTTCACTGTCATTTATCATTGATATTATAAAAAAAATTAAGTACATGAAAATTTTTATCTTTGTTTTTGTACTCGTGCTAGTTGCTATCATTCTTTCATATTTGTTTATTTTAAAAGAAAAAATATATTGATGGGTTGCAGAGTCTCACGATAACGATCGTGAGTTACATGGGAAAGATAAGAATTGCATTTGGAGTAGAGAAGGACTTCGTGGACAAGCAATTATTCAAGTCTAGTTTGGAGAATTCTCTTGAGATGATAACAGAAGCAGCAAGACTGATTAAGGCATAAAATCAAACATGGAACATATACATGCATGTACTGCCCCTATATTCTTGTTCATATTTCATTTTTACTTTATTTATTTATTTGTGTTGTAATGATTCTATAATAGGATTTTGATTGTGTGTCCGAAATGTATTTTTTATAGAACTGAAATTGTATTATTTCATGCATGTATATGTTTATTTGGGAAATCGCCAAACATACTTTCAAGAGTGTGACCCGAAGAGTTTTGTTTTATTTTTAATTAGTGCATTAGATTTGTTGAGAAAATCATAAAAATAAGATATAATTATATTATATTATATTATATTATATAAATAAGGTGTAAATCATCTCCTAAATCAGTTTTGAAGGTGAGTTATGTTTCATAATATTTTCTATATAGTATCAGAATTTGATTAACAAAATTATTGAACCTAAAGATCATCACAAACGACAAGTCTTTCATCTTGTCCTTCCATAAATAATAATTTGTACCATTTAGAGTAACTATATGTGTATTTGCCTCCATCATTCAAGCAAGTAAATATAGTCCCAAACCTAGAGCTCGGATACCACTGTGAGGGGAAAAAACAATAATAACAATCAAAGATGCAGTGGAAATAATTTCCCCAAACTTACAAGAATCTATGAAGAATAACAACAATAGAAAATTGTTAGAAAATAAATCATAAAGAAAACATCAATATTTTTAATGTGGGAAAACCCCTTCAATGTGAGAAGTAAAACCTACGGGCACAAGTCAGTCAATCAAACTCCACTAAGATCAAATAAGAGTACAAGAGAGTCAGATCAAACACACAAACAAATGCCTACAATCAGCCAATACAACAAAATAATAATACTCTCAAATTTGAAGAATAAAGAAAGAGAAACCTGAAAATGGAGCAACAGTGCGGGACTGACAACTCTAACCACAAACCTCTAATTGACAATCCCACGGTCAAACTAAAGACGGCGTGTGACAAATTGTATTCTCTCATTTTTCTCTCCCAAAAGACGGCGAAATTAATCCTCTATTTTCATTACTCTCTATGTGTACTCTCTGTGTGTCTTAAAAGTCTTCTTTCCAATTAGGTTAAATAGGATAAAATGGGCTTAACCCAATTAGACTTTTTAAACACATAGTTGGGAGCCCAACCCAACATATCTCCCCCTCACAACTATGTGAAGGTGATCACCAATCCGACGATCTCACAACAAGTTTCAAATTTATGTCTTGGCAATGTCTTAGGCATCATATCAACACCATTGTCATCTGTATAGACTTTATTCAATTACAATAACTTAGCATCCAAAGCATCACGTATCCAATGATATCTCACATCAATATGCTTGGACCTAGAATGAAAAGTTGGATTCTTACCAAGATAAATAACACTTTGGCTGTCTACAAATAATGGATAATTGTTCTGCACAAAACCAAGCTCCTGTAAGAATTTCTTCAACCATAAAAACTCCTTGCATGTTTATGTAATGGCAATGAACTCCGCTTCTGTAGTAGACAATGCTACGCACCTTTGCAATCTTGATTGCCAAGCCACAACTCCCCTTGCAAACTTAATCAAATAGCCCGAAGTGGACTTTCTGGAATCAATATCTCCAGCCATATCTGAGTTTGAGTAACCCATCAAAATAGGTTTATCACCTCCAAAACAAAGCCTCAAATTACTAGTACCATGAAGATACCTCAAAATCCATTTCACGACATTTCAATGCTCTTTACTTGGGTTTGACAAAAATCGACTGACTGTACCAACAGCATGTGCAATACTTGGTCTTGTACATACCATTGCACATCAAACTACCCACTGTAGATGCATAAGGAACCGTACTCATATATGTCTTCTCATCTTCATTTGAAGGATTCTGTTTAACACTCAATTTAAAATGAGTTGCAAAGAGGAGTGCTTACAGATTTAACATTTTCCATATGAAATCTCTGCAACACCTTCTTAATGTATTGCTCTTGTGATAGCCAAATCTTATACCACTATCTTGGAGCCTGCTTTAAACCGTATAGACTCTTCCTTAGTCTACACACATAAAGTTCCTTACCTTCAACATGAAAACTATCGGGTTGTTTCATGTAGATCTCTCCTCGAAATTACCATGAAGAAAAGCTGTCTTCACATCCATCTGCTCAACCTCCAAATCAAAGGTAGCAGCTAACTCAACACAGTTCTAATAGATGCCATTTTCACTACTGGTGAGAAAATCTCATTGAAATCAACACCCTTTCTCTATCTAAATCCTTTCACCACCAACCTGGCCTTGTACCTTGGAGATGTAAAATTAGCCTCTTTTGTGATTATCATGCAAAATTCTATCCCATCTTGCATTGCATCTAGCCACTTTTGTTTTTTCTTCACTTTCCAAAGCTTCTTCAAAACACTCAGGTTCTCTACCATCAGTCAAGGTTACATACTCATCAGAAGAATACCTTGAAGAGGGTTTACTAAGCCTGTTGGACCTCCTTATAGGGACTTGTGGTAATTCAGGTTCAACATCATGATCATCATCATGTACCATATCATGTTCCTCTTGAGAATCATCAATTGGAACCTCTACACCATCTCCAACCTGTTGATCATCAATATCACCAAGTTGCTTATCATTTTGAGCATGAGACTCAACATTATCCAAATTGTGAACTGGATTACCATCAATGAGATTATCATGTTTCTCGGGTCTAATCTTCTATACCTTGTTAACATCTTCAATGGTTTGGTCTTCCATGAACTGCACATTACGGCTTCTAACAAACTTTTTCTCAATAGGATCATATAACCTATAGCCAAATTCATCCTGACCATAACTAATAAAGGCACACTGCCTTGTCTTTGCATCCAACTTGGATCTTTCATCCTTTGGGATATAAACAAATGCCTTGCAACCAAAGACACGCAAATGATCATAATTAACATTCTTGCCAAACCAAATTTTGTCTGACACCTTAGTATTCAAAACAACTGCAGGACTAAGATTAATAACATACGCAGCTACAAGCAATGCCTTTCCCCAAAAATGCTTAGGCAACTTTGGTTTAGAAAGCATACATCTAACTTTTTCAATCAAAGTTCTATTCATCCTCTCTACTAGACCATTTAACTGAGGAGTTTTAGGAGGAGTCTTTTCATGCTTGATACCCTACTACTTGCAATAAACATCAAACGGTCCACAATACTCACCACCATTATTAGTACGAATGCATTTCAGCTTCTTGCCTGACTGCCTCTCAACCAAAGCATGAAAATCTTTAAACTTTTCAAACACTTGGTCCTTTCTCTATAGTGCATAGACCCATAACTTCCTAGAACAATCATCAATAAAAGTAACAAAGTAAAGTGCACCACTGAACGACTTTACCTTTAATGGACTACAAACATCAGAATGCACCAATTCAATCAATCTGACTTTCTTGAGGGAGGATGCTTCTTGAAGGATACTCTAGTTTGTTTTCCAGCCATGCAATGAGAACATTTCTCCAACTATACACTCTTCAAATTCAAGAGTAAATCTTTGGCTAAACAATTAAGCCCCTTTTGATTGATATGACCAAGCCTTTGGTGCCATAAAAATGCCTCCATATACATAGTATTCACACTGTCCTTAGCAACCAAAGCTTTAGTCCAATATAATTTAGAAATTTTCTCCCCTTTGGCCATAACCAAGTTACCTTTAGTGAGCTTCCATTTACCAGAACCAAAGTGATTATCATAACCACTATCATCAAGCAAATGCACATAGATCAAGTTAAAACGAACATCTAAAGCATGCTTAACTCCTCTAAGTAACAACTGCACTCCCATGTTGGTTTGCAAGCAAACATCACCAACACCTACAACCTTTGACACACCATCATTACCCATCTTCAACACTCCAAAATCACCAGTGTAAGATGTGAAGAAATCCTTCCTTGGTGTAACATGCAGTGTAATACCACTATAAATTATCCACATGCTCTCATCAGATACAAGATTAATAGACTCATAGTCACGAAGAAGAACAAGATCACCACCTATAGTAGTAGTAGTAACACGATCATCATCATGATCATTCTCATCCTGCTTGTCCTTGCCTTTGTTTTTCTTTTTCCACTTAAAAAAATATTTTTTAATATGCCCAGTTTTCTTACAATAATGACACTCCAAATTCTTGTATCTTGACCTGGACTTGCTCCTACTATTCTCTCTATCATCGTTCGGTTTCTTTTCCTAACTTATCCCCTTATTTTCTGTGACCAACACATCAGACTGAGATGAAGAACCATGTGCCTTCCTTCTCATCTCTTCATTAAGAGCACCACTCTTTCCCATTTGAAAGGAAACAATGCCATTAGGAGTAGAATTTGTAATTGAAACCCGAAATATCTACCAAGACTCAGGTAGAGTAGTCAACAACCATAGTCCCAAAACTTCATCATCAAAATTGATACCCATTCCTAACATTTGATCTAGGAGCCCTTGAAATTCATTTAGATGATCTGAAATGGAAGAACTCTCCCTATACCTCAAATTCATCAAGCAATTCAATAAATACAATTTATTATTGCCTGACTTAGAAGCATACAAAGACTCAATCTTCTCCCATAAAGTTCTAGCATTTATCTCATTAGCAATGTGATTATAAACATTGTCTTCTACGTATTGCCGAATAAAGTCACACACCTATTGATGCTCAAATTCCCATTCTTCATCAAACATAGATACTGGCTTCTGAGTAGCAAACACTGGAAGATGTAATTTCTTCACAAACAACAAGTCTTTCATCTTGTCCTTCCATAAATAATAATTTGTACCATTTAGAGTAACCATCTTTGTATTTGCCTCCATCATTCAAGCAAGTAAATATAGCCCCAAACCTAGAGCTCAGATACCACTATGAGGGGAAAAAACAATAATAACAATCAAAGATGCAGTGAAAATAATTTCCCCAAACTTACAAGAATCTATTAGGAGTAACAACAATAGAAAATTGCTAGAAAATAAATCATAAAGAAAACATCAATATTTTTAACGTGGGAAAACCCCCTCAATGTGAGAAGTAAAAACCCACGGGTACAAGCCAATCAATCAAACTCCACTAAAATCAAATAAGGGTACAAGAGAGTCAGATCAAACGCACAAATAAGTGCCTACAATAAGCCAATACAGCAAAACAATAATACTCTCAAATTTGAAGAATAAAGAAAGAGAAACCTAAAAATGGAGCAACAGTGCGGGATTGATAACTCTAACCACAGACCTCTAATTGACAATCTCAATGGTCAAACTAAAGACGGCATGTGGCAAATTGTATTATCTCCTTTTTCTCTCCCAAAAGACGGCGAAATTAATACTCTCTTTTCTGTACTCTCTATGTGTACTCTCTATGTCTCTTAGAAATATTCTCTCCAATTAGGTTAAATATGATAAAATGGACTTAACCCAATTGGACTTTTTAAACACATAGTTGAGAACCCAACACAACATTGTTAATATATTGAACCTTAATAATCTCTTTTACATTATTTGAGGAGTTTTAATTGTTAATAAAGTTGTTAATGAATCATTATGTAAAATCTTAATTATTAATAAAATTATTAAACCTAAATTAAATTATTTAGTAATAATTACGTTCGAATTGAAAATATTTTCTCAACAATGATAGATTCTATAATATTTTCTGAAAAAGAATTTTTACCTCAATTTTGTCTTATAAAAATTAATGTTTTTACAATTAGATGTTGCTCCATAATATTCACTTATGAAAGTTTAATTTTTTTTTTAAATTTCTACAAAATAATTTATTGATGATATTTTATGGTAATGCTTAAAAAATTGTTAAAATATTAATGTGATGATAATTTTATAATTAATTAAGTAATTTCAAGGATAAATACTTTTTATAATAATTGGTATATATGAATTTTTTTTATTGTTGAAATTATTGTCGCAAACAGTAATATGTTGAATCATTGTCATATGATAACATTTATATTTAAAATTCTTATATCTATTTATTATTATTGTCATATTTAACTCTTCTTTTACAATTTTTTATTACACTTCTTTATTTCATTCTTTTTCTTCTTCATTGTCATAATCTGTTTTCATTATATTTATTATACTTATTGTTCTTTTTCTTTATTCCGTCATTATTATTATCATTAATGTTCATTTCTACTCTCGTGGGTGTTGTCCTCTTCATAACTATGTCTCCATTACATGTTTATTTTTTTTAGGTAAATACATCTTAATATTGCTTCTATTGAACTTTATTTAATTATAATGAATGAAAAAGAGAATTATTATATATATATATATATTATCAAAATAATTTTTATATAAATTCAAAATACTAGCATAAAATATGTATATTTAGTATATAGTATATATAACCTTTGAATATGAAAACCATCGACCCTAGAAAAGTTCAAGTGAATTATACTTTGAATTATAATGAAAATTTTCATTGTATTCTAGAGGATTTATATACCATTTTTCTATTAATTATTTGTTACCATTTATCATAAAAAATTATAAAAGAAAAATACTAAATATAAGAAATAATTTTCATTTGTAACAAACTAAAATATATATTTTATATTTATACATATATATTATTAATAATTTTAAAATATCATAAAAAGATAAAATATTTTAACACAAAATATTTACTTTATTTATCATTTTTCTACAAAAATTATAACAAAATTAAATTTCTTTTGGATAAAAATTGAAACTATTACTTAATTTTTACTATATTACTATTTGTTCCCATATTAAAACATATAATTACAATTAATAAAACCACAAACACAAATAATAAGGATAAATTAATGTAAACAAAACTAATCAAAATAATAATAATTTATATAATTTACATTCTCATAATTTCAATCATATATTCAAACAAAGTTAAGTACTTAAATAGTTATAATAAAACAATTCAGTCACATACACTCATCGTACACATTTTTTCACAAACACCTAAAGTACTAGACAAACACTTTCAGAAAATTATATAGAGTTCTTAATTTTAGAGGTTAACACCTGCTCATGCATACTAGTTACCAGACCATAGAAAGAAAAACTCCTTAAGAGTCTTGTTCACCTTAAAATTGATAATCGCTTTAAAGTCTTTTCCACCTTAAGATTACACCTTTATCCCCATTTTGATAACCGCACGCTAGGGTGATTCCCACACACATATCAAAACACTAATGACTCAATCCACCCAGTGATAAGTGTAGTTGAAACCTCCATTGACTTCTCATTACATGATATTCCTGTCTACATGACTAGAATGCTATTAACGTCTGGATACCTCCTGCAAAGACATCAAGAATTCCATATGTACACTAAAACTATACCAAATAGTACCCTATGGTAGCTATTTGCCTCACACACAAACAACATAATCATTTATACATAACAAACCATTAGAAGGTATTGCTTCGATGGATAAGTTGAGGGGTATGGGGGTGCAGGTGGCTGTGACCAGTTGCGAGTTATATGGTGTGGAGGAGGAATCCATCACACATTTGTTTTTGGAGTGCAAGATAGCTAATGTGGTGTGGAACAAATGTTATAAGTGGTTTGGCATAAGTACTTGTAGAACTAAATCTCTCAAGCAACATTTGTTACAACACTACATTCACTTCCAACACAAGAAGGTTAATTTATATTGGAAGGTAGTGTGGATTGGGGTGGTGTGGAGTTTGTGGAAGCATAGGAATGACGCGTTGTTTTGTAATAAGAAGGTAGATGCAGAAGAAATTTTCTTTCTAACTCAACTGAACTCCTAGTTGTGGGTCAAGTCTAGGGTTTTAATGGTTATTGGATCCTTTGCAGAATGGTGTATGGATCCCTGGTCTTGTTCTTTATGTGTTGGATAATCTACTTTGTGAGTATCTGTTAACCATTCAGTAGGGAGAGAGATAATTATCTAGTTAACTATTTAGCTTTCTGTACACTTTTACTCAATTATATCTTGTAAATGTTTTTGGTACTTCTAGTATCAATTTTTATTAATATATTTGTCATTGCCGATTAAAAAGAAATACATAACAAACCATATAGTCTAGTCTCACAAACATATAATCTAATTCACAGTCAATCACAATCTCATATGCACACCTTTATCTCAAGCACACAACCATCTCATCTCATTGATCATTACCATCTCAATCTCATTAACACCATGCCAAAATAAAACTCCTTGACACCATTGTCATATAATTTCCACAATTTCCATATAATCGTTCATAATTCACAAATATATTTTTCACCATCATCATAAAATTAATCTTATATTAAACTTTACCATAATTTACATATATAATTTCAAGAGTTTATCATGTAATATTTTCAAATCATACATTACCAAATCTCACATCACATAACTCAATAATTTAATTATATAATAAATATTTTAACACATTTCATTATATTTCACATTTACATAATTTTTTTAATTTAAATTATAACATAAAAAATTCATTTAGTGTTTTTTTGCATTAAAGGTTTCCAAACTTAAATTGAAATCAATCCACTAAGATATATGCTTTTCATTACATTGAAAGTTATGAAACCTCCGTACTAAAAACAAATTTAATCATAAGAATTAAAAAAAAAATGAGAAATTCAATTTAGAAAATATTATTATTATTATTATTAAGAATATAACTAAGTTTATATAACGGGTTCTATATCAACAAAATTGGTTGATCAAATTGTGAAAAAGAGAAATATTAGCAACACTTTATCTAATATTTTCTTTCAAAACATACCTTTGATTTTCTCCTTAATAAGGAACACAGAAATATATTCATAATGGTTGCAAATTTTAGTTTTTCGTTTGCAAATGTGAATTTCAAAACAAACGTGGTCACTAATTAAATAAAGGTCTTGTTAATTAACTAGTATCCTTAGATAAAAAAAATTAAAAATTACTTAGAGACACATAAAAAATGTATTGTTACGTATATATATATATATATATATATATATATATATATAAATCTAATTAGTGACCTTAAGACTATTGGTTAATATTTGCTTTAAAATAAATTTAAATAGATTTTATCTCAATTTTTATATGGTTTCAACTCGAGTCTTAAAAATATAAAAATAAAAATTATTGAAAAATAACCAAAATCCCATTTTTTTTCTTGCACAAAAAGTAAACTGTTTGAATTTATTTTTATTTTTGTAAAAATAAATAAAGAAAATGAAAAATAATCCGAATTTTATATTTTTTTATAAGAAAAAATATAAAATATAATGAATAATAGAAGTGAACTTGTAGTCTAACTCAATATCATAAAATCGACTTATCAGACAAAGTTTGTACCACTTTATATATATATATATATATATATTAATTTGGTTATATCCTTAACGATTTGAGATCTCTAACATTTATGGGTGAATATAGGTCCAACAACTTTGTTATAAATTCTGATACCATAATAGAAGTGAGTTTATAACCTAATTCAATCTCATAAAATCGGTTTAAGAAGTAAGATTTCTATCACTTTTTATATATATATATATATATATATATATATTAATTTGATTATATCCTTGAACGATGTGAGATTTTTAACATTGAAGACAAAATAATATTTTTATAAGTATTAATTTAAAAAAAAAATAGGAAAGGTAAAGCATTTTTCTTCTAGAAAATAAACTTCAATTGATCAATTGAGTCCATGATCGTAAGTGAAGTGTCCCATTGATGTACATTTAATAAGTTAGGTACCATGCCCATAATGGACATTTAAAAAGACCATTGAGATGGAGATAACTTGTGGACCTAAAATAAATGTGAACATTATCCTCACAAAATTAATCATTTTAAATGTTTCATCTTTATTTTGGAACCAACCCATGTACATGAGAATCAATATATCAAGATAGAACCCATTTTAATTTCTCACAATGTAATACTTGTCAAATTATTTTTTGAAATTCAAATAAATATTTAGAATATTAGATAAATTTCTAAATATAATAACTTACTATTAGTTTGAACTTTTAGACAAATATTAATATTATTATTTAAGTCATTCGTTTTTAAATTTTTTTTATTAAAAAGATTGATAGATTTCATTTTCGGAAACTTTTTAATGTTTTCTTGGACTTTCTTGGACTTGAATAGTATTTTCTGGTTATTTAATTCCAAATGTTACATCCAACAATTTAAAACCTTACTTATCTGGCAATGTTTATGAAAGGAACCCTCATTGGATGCCGCACAAGGGGACCTAATAATGCCAAAATTATATGAATAACAGAAAATAGAGTGATATTTTTTTTTTTAAGTGAAAAGAGTGTTTAGTTGGTGAATGTATAATGACATGTGACATTTTATTTGATGTGTGATTTTTTTTTTTAAAATCAAAATACATGCAAAGTAATAATATATAAAATGAGTTTCTAATAAGTATCACTATATAAAATGAATTTTTAATTAAATTTTCACTTCATAATAATAATAATAATAATAATAATAATAATAATAATAATAATAATAATAATAATAATAATAATAATAATAATAATAAAGTAAGATTTCTTTCTTAAACAAATAAAATATAATAAAAATTAGTAAGAAGTGTAGAGATTAAAAAGTAACGTTATAAAAGTAAGATTTCTTTCTTAAACAAATAAAATATAATAAAAATTAGTAAGAAGTGTGATAATATATGATATCTATCAATAATTTTAAAATTGAAAAATTTGTATTTAAGAACTTAGTTTAAAAAATTATAAATTGATAAAATTTATCAATTAAAAAAATAAAATTTAGTTTAGTTAAATTTTTAAAATATATAAATAAAAAATTAAATATTTTATTTTTTATTATTTAAAAATTATTATTTTTCTAAAATTATTTTTTTAAAATCTCAAACTTTTTTTTAAGATATCTTATCCATCGTTTATTATTCTAAAGATGCGAAAATACATGAAAATTTAAAAACTAGATATCTACCCGATCAAAATTTTAAGTAGAATACATTCTTCTTTTTCCAAGTTTACTTGACTCTCTAAATTTATTTTGTAAGTAGACCTTATTCCCTCACTTGTGAAAATTTTCTCTAGAAGATTAGTCTAGATCCATAATGATATGATTGATATTTTTTTATCAGGTAGCTTGAGTGTAAGGGTCACACATTAGGTAAACCCTAGGCTCACTTGCTTAGGAAGGAGAAATATTATAAGTAGTATAGTTTAATCCTAATCCTTTCACATTATTTCTAGAAAACCATATCCCTCATTTTCTCTAATCTTTGTCTCTCTAAACTTTTCTCAATTCTCTCCAATCGTTCAATTCTTATTTCTTTGAAAATCCAATAACACCGGGAGAAAGAGCGTGAAGAGTAGATTAATCTTTCATCCATCTCAATTCGGGGTAAACTTGATTAGAGGTAAGAGAAGTTAATTAAACAAAATTATTCATGATTGATTGGATGATTATGTGTATTGATGTGTTATTATGTGAGATTGATGAGAATTATATGATGATTATATGTGAAAGTGTGAATTGGATTTCACCATAAGATTGCAATCCTATTTTCGCTTGATTTTATTTCGAATTTCAAAAAGTGATCTTCATGAAAGTTGTATGCATAAATGTTATCTAACTAATGACTTTTGTTTCACGTAAAAAGATAGGTATAACTCAAGATAGAATTTTTTCGTAATTAAAGGTCAAGCTGTCAAGAAATTTATTCGCTTTGAAATTGTGAACCCCTTTTGAAATGTTTTTGTTACGAATTTGGGAATTCATAAAAGTTTTAGTCCGCATGTTAACTAAACAATGGTTTTTATTTTACATGAAAATAATGTGTAAAAATTAAGATATGAATTGTTTTGTGATTAAAGGTCATGCTACGAGGATGAGCGAAATGATTTTGAAGTTATTTTTGCTTGAGCGAAAGTTTATTATTTTTTGATAAATATTCATGTTCTAATTTGTATTAAAAGAGTGTATATATGTAAAATATGATAAAATATTATAAGATATTTATTGTATATTTAAACTATTGAGTTATGTGATGTGATAATGTATTGTGATTGGAATTGGGTTGTGAAATGAGATTGGTAATAATGATGTGAAATTTGTTTTGTGAATTGTGAGTGAGGTCACAAGGAATTGTGATGGCAAATATGTCAAGGAATTGTGATCGCAAAGGTGCCAAGGAATTAGGATGATGGCAAGGACATTGTGATGGTAGGGAGACAAAGAAAAAGAAAATGACATTGATTGATGTTAATGAGATTAGTTTGATATGTTGTATAATTTTTGGATTGGTTGTGTGTGTAAGCCTCAAAGGTCAAGAGTTTCATATAATTTTCTAGAAGAGTCTGTCTAGAATATTAGGTGTATGTGAATGATTGAGTGTGATGAATGTATGTGATTGAGTACGACTATATTTGTTTGAATACTTGAATGTATTTAGAAAAATGATTATGAGAATGAATTTATGAATTATATATATTTTGATTGGTTTTGTTTACATTAGCTTACCCTTGCTATTTGTGTTTGTGGTTTTGTTGACACTGCGATGATCATGTCGTTACACAGAAGCAGATAATAATGTAGGTGAAAGCTAAATAGTAGCTTCAAGTTTTGCTTAAAAGAAATCTAATTTTGCTCTGATGAATCATTTTACGACTTTCAATTTATTATAAGTTTTGTAAAGATTATTTTTTTCTATAAACCTTATTTGGATAAATTGAATATTCTATGTTTGGATGTTTTCTATTTTATGATGTTTTAAAATTATTAATAATGTATTGGTAGACTAATGTAAATAAAACCAATCAAAATATAATAATTTATATAATCCACATTCTCATCATCAAAAAATCAAGTACTCAAGTAATCATAATAAAACAATTCAATCACATACACTCATTACACACATTCTTTCGCATACACAAAATGTAGTAGACAAACTCTTTCGAAAAATTATATGGAGTTCTTAATATCAAAGGCTAACACATGGTCATGCCTACTGGTTATTGGGGCATAAACACAATCCCTTCAAAGTCTTTTTCACCTCAAGATTGGTAATCTCTTTAGAGATTTTTTCACCTCAGGATTACACGTCTATCCCCATTCTAACAACTGCACGTCAGGGTGATTCCCACACACACCTATCAAAGAACTGATGGCTCCTCCCACCTAGTGATAAGTGCAGTTGAAAACTTCATCAACTTCCACCACATGGTACCTTGTCTTTGTGATTAGAATACCATTGAAGTTTGCATACCTCTTTTAGAGACATCTAGAATTCCATACGTACACTAAAGTTACACAAATAGTATCTCGTGGTAACCATCTAACTCACAAAAAAAAAACGCATAATCATTCATACAATCTAGTCTCACAAATACATAATCCAATTCATAGCCCATCAAAATATCATAGATACACTTCCATCTCAGACACAACCATCTTAGGTACACAATTATCTCATCTCATTGGCACCACTGCCATCTCAATCTCATTAGTACCACTACCATTACAAATTCATTGGCACTATTGTCATCACAATCCTTGTGACCTCAGTCACAACTCATAATTTCACTATCACAATTCTCATTTCACAGTCCAATTCCAATTATAATAAATCACCAAATCTCACATAACATAACTCAATAGTTTAACTATACAACAAATATCTTATCATATTTTATCTTATTTCACATGTACATACACTTTTAATACAAATTGGAACATGAAAAATTATTCAGAAATAATAAAGTTTCGCTCAAGTAAAAATAGTTCTGAAAACAATTCGTTCATCTTGGCAACATGACCTTTAATTACTAAAAATTTTATATCTTAAGTTTTACACATTATTTTTGCATGAAACAAAAGGAATTGGTTAGATAATATCCAAGACTAAATCTTTTATGCAGGGTACTTTTCCAAATTCATAACAAAAATATTCCAAAGCAGGTTCGTAATTTCATAGAAAGTTAATTTCCTGACAGCTCGACCTTTAATTAAAAAAAAAATCATATCTTGAGTTATACATATTCTTTTTACGTGAAATAAAAGCCATGAGTTAGATATTATCTAGGACTACAACTTTTATGAAGATCACTTTCAGAAATTAGAAATAAAAACAAGCCAAAATAGGATCGCAATATTAGAGAAAAAATCAATTCACACTTTCAAATCTAATAATCATATAACTTTCA
The DNA here is from genome assembly GCA_016859785.1 of Macrotyloma uniflorum. Lineage (NCBI taxonomy): Eukaryota > Viridiplantae > Streptophyta > Magnoliopsida > Fabales > Fabaceae > Macrotyloma > Macrotyloma uniflorum. The sequence continues at coordinate 8,244,380 of BDMB01000003.1, forward strand.
TCAATTTCACATAAAAACATATTAACACACATAATCATCCCATCAATCATGAATAATTTTGCTTAATTAACTTCTCTTACCTTTAATTCATGCATTAATATGTTAGAGTTAAAGGTGAGTTGAAATCTCACATTGGGTAGAAATGGATTGGTTGAATAACATATAAGTGAAAAAGACACACAAACTCTTAACCTTAAGGTTTTGGGTAGGAAGTAGAGTCATATTCTCTTATATAGTTGTTGTTTACTACCCATTTGTGTATATCTTTCAACATTACCCCCCCCTCCTTGATACCTAACAGTGGTATCAAAGCTCATAGTTGAGGGGGAGATTGTTAGAGTTTATGGTGAGTTGAAACCCCACATTAGGTAGAAATGGGAAGGTTGAATAACATATAAGTGAGAAAAACACACAAACCCTTAGTCTCAAGGTTTTGGGTAGGAAGTAAAATCGTATTCTCTTATATAGTTGTTGTTTACTACTCATTGGTGAAAATCTCCCAATGTTACCCCCTCTAGGATTCCTAACAGTGGTATTAGAGTCAAGGTTCGTTCGATCCATGAGGAGTAGATGAGGGATCCTAAGTCAAGATAGATCCTTGTATCGAAAGTCAATAGGTGAGGGATCCTAAGTTAAGGTAGATCCTTGTATCGAAAGTCTTCCAAACATGATGCCGCAATTGTTGCATCTGAATAGCACATAAAAATTTGCCATGATCTTCTTTGCTTTCATGACTACCAAATTCTCCCTCACAACCTTCAAGATCCCACCTTCAACATGGATCTTACATCTAAGGTCATCTAATTGCCCCGTGGACAATAAATTCTTCTTTAAGTCCTTCACAAGCCGTACCTCTTAAACAGTACGAATAATACCATCATATATTTTTTATTTTGATGGTACCAACTCTAGCAATCTTTAAGGCATGATAATTTCCCATGAACATGTATCCACTTGAGATAGGTTCATAAGTGTGGAACCAATCTCGGTGTGGAGTCATGTGCCAAGTTGCACCATAATCCACTATCCACTTGCCATGAAACTGCTTTTCACCGTCAGAGCTAATCATTGCATCGCTCACCAAAATATCTTCTTCTTCCGAGGTACTTGCAACAAAACCTTGTGAGGTTGATGCTTCATAGTTCTTTCCTTCATTCTTCCTCTTCCAACATTCTTTCTTTGTATGCCCTTTCGTACCACAATAACAACATTTGAAACTCTTCGTACTTCGAGACTTATCTACCATGATTTTGACTCCCATTGGATTCACGTTCCGTCAATCTTCCTTTCATCATCGCCAAAACCTTCACTTACTCATTTGCTTGGATTCTTCTTCAAGAATAGCTCCTACAACATCCTCAAAGACTCTAAAGTAGAAGCTCTGCACACTCATTTTCAACTATATTGAAATCTACCCTCGATAACTGGACAAACAAAGTATTCAAAACGTTGATGTGGCTTGTCACTAATGTGGATTCACTCATTTGAAGAGTATAGAGTTTTCTCTTCAAGAATATCCTTGTGTGAAATTACTTCACCTCATATAGTTTGATGAGGGTCTCCCAAATCTCCTTTGTAATATTCTTTTCCACAACACTAGACAAAACCGCATCTGTCATTGCTAAGTGAAAATTCGTGATAGCATTGTCATTAATTTCTTTCCACCGTTGATCTATGATTCCCATGGGTCTTTCCTCAATTACATCTATACAATTGTATTTTCTTAAGAATAGCTTCATCTTCAACTTCCACAACGAGAAATTATTCTTGTTGAACTTCTCTATCTCATATTTTGCTACCATGGTTTTAAACTGACTTATGCAATCCTCACTATGAATAGTATTGTCTACTAGAACAATAACGATAGACTGCAAAATATTACACTAGGGAAGTTCTCAAGCTAGAGAGGTGGGTCACTAATGGACACTCTTAAGTATCAAGTCTTTCCTAGCTAGAACTTTCTTAGACATGCACTATCACACTACCACACTATCCAGTAACAAGAATAACTCTTTTCGGATGTGGAAGATCAAATTAACTGCAACCACAAAGCATATTAAGAATTTCCTACAACACTATTCTAGCGAATCTAGTAGCGGAACAACACAATCAACCAAGCTCTGATACCACTGTTGAGTATCAGATAATAGCATAAGTACATACAACTAAAATAAAAGATGAGAAAATGATGACAATAGGCAATAATGTAATTTCACTAAAAGAAAACAAATTACAACCGAACTCTCTCTAAATTCAAGGAGAAAACAATAACACCCTGTCTTAAAATAAAGGAAAGAAAACTACTAAGAGAACCTTAAGGAAGAACTAATTTTCCTCTTACTTTTTCTCTCAAGCACTACAACAATAGAAAAGAAAAGGAAGTAATTGGGGCGAGTTACAAAGGAAATATTGTACTTCTTTTATAAGAAGAGAAGCAAGCACCAAGGTAAGATTTCCCCCGATGTGGGACTTCTCTTTTCATAATCTCCCACTTGAAGATTTTGATTAAATTAGTCAAAGCTTCACACCGTGCCTTATTCTTTACCATCCATGTTGCTTATGTTTCTAATAGGCCATAGGAAGATCAACTGCATAGAAACTTGTCAATATTAACCGACTTTGTCATAACATCAATTAGGTTCTCTTTAGTGTGAATCTTTTGTATATCCACACTTCCTTCTTCCACTACTTCTCGAACAAAATGATATCTTATTATTATGTGTTTAGTCCTAGAATGAAAGACAAAATTCCTTGCAATGTGCAAGGCATTTTGACTATCACAAAACACAACAATTTGTTGCTTCTTGTACTTGAGTTCCTCAATTATCCTTTTAGTCTAAATAGTTTCCTTACATGTATGGGTGGATGTCATGTACTCAACTTCTGTAGTAGACAAAGCTACAACATCCTATAACTTGGATAGCCAACTTAATGTCCCTCCTACAAGTGTAAACACATAACTAGTAGTAGATCTCCTTTTATCAAAATCACCTGCAAAATCTGAATCAACATAGCCTCTGACAACTATTTCTGATCCTCCATAACATAATGCATTGAGGAACCTTTGATGTATCTAAGGATCCTTTTAACAGCACTCTAGTGCTCTCCACCAGGATTTTCCATGAATCTACTAACTACTCCCACTACTTGTGCAATGTCTGATCTTGTACAAATCATGACATACATAAGACTTTCCACTCGAAACATTTCCATCCTCTTCACTTCATTGCTAGGAATTATACTTGAGAATAACTTACAATTGATAAAAAGTGGGATGGTAATTGGCTTACACTCTTGCATGTTGAAGCGCCACAAGATTTTTAGTAAGTAATTCTTCTAAGAAAGCCAAACCTTCCTACCTTTTCTATCTCAGCGAATTTGCATCCCTAAAATCTTGTTTGCTAGTCCCAAGTCCTTCATATCAAACTCCCTAGTCGATTGTGCCTTCAATTCCTACATTCGATCTTTGTTGGGGCCTACAACCAACATGTCATCCACATACAACAAAAAAATGATATATTAATTCTCACCAAACCTATTGTAATAGGTACAATAGTCTGAACTTAGTTTGTTGCATCCAAGGCTAACAATGAAGAAATCAAATCTCTTATACCAACACCTGAGTGCCTACTTTAAACTGTATAGAGATTTTGGTCAACCTGCAAATCATGTCTTCTTTTTCTTTAAAGCCTTTTGGTTGGAGCATATAAATTTCTTCTTCAAGTTCTCCTTGAAGAAAATTAGTCTTTACATTTAATTGCTCAAGATGTAAATCAAATGCAACACACATAGCCAAAACAACTTTAATAGACGTCAATCTAACAACTAGTTAGAATATCTCTTTGAAGTCGACCCCTTCTTTCTGAGCATATCCCTTTATCACCAATCTAACACAATATCTTTCCACTTGATCATTGCCATCTCGCTTGATCTTATAGACCCATTTGCAACCGATGACTTTTCAACCTTTTGGAAGTTCCATAAGATTCTATGTCTTGTACCCATGAGTAGGTGAGGGATCTTAAGTCAAGGTGGATCCTTGTATCGAAAGTCTTCTTAACTTGGGTTTCGTTAAGCGTGTCCCATCAAACAACGATAGTACAAGTAAAAATAAACAAAGTTTAGCATTCAGAACTCGTGATGCTTTTGCTGAAGGAGAGTGTATACCAATGTAGAAGGAACTCACACTTGAGGGGGAGATTGTTAGAATTCAAGATGAGTTGAAATCTACATTGGGTAGAAGTGGGAAGGTTGAATAACATATAAGTGAGAAAAACGATCAAATTCTTAGCCTTAAAGTTTTTGGTAGGAAGTGGAGTAGATTGCATATGAAGTAGGGGCATTTTTTTTCAATGGATATGGCTCATATAAGTGCGCTTGTTGCTCCATCTGTACTTGCTAATCTCTTTGAGTATTGCTAATTCCTTGAGATATTATGTTATACTTAGTACCTTTACATTCAATTTGAAAGAGAGAGTACTTGTATTTACTTTTGTACAAAATTGATGCATTGCTTATTTGTTTGAAAATTTTCATCTTCTATTTCTTTTTAAAATTTTAGATATACTCTTTTTTGTGATTCTTTTGGCGGTTAAATTTTCATTCGACTTTTTTTGTACAAGCAATTATTATAAGGGTTGTAGTTGTTATTTTCTTAAATATATTATAACTAATAGGAAAGGAAATAGAATCAAACTCTATAACTTATCTTTTTGTTCTAAATCATATCTCTTATTCATTCTCCTTCATATTTTGATTTGTAATCCATCGCCTACTAAGGACTAAACTATGATTGCATCACTCTAAAGAGACGGATTTTTTTTATGGTTTTGCCTAACTTGAATTTGTCACATCCAATTCTGAACTTGTTGTAGGGTATTTATTTAAATTAGAAGATTGTTTCTTAAGACTTTAACATTTTTCATTTCTACATATATTCACATACATTTACATACATTTACTTAGAAGTGCAGAATCCCTCTCCATTGGTACCAAGATGAAGAAAGAATTATGGTTGGGCTTGAATTGCTACAAGAGACTAATGAGAAGGTGAAGATGATCCAAGAGAGAATGAGGACTTCTCAAAGTTTCCAGAAGTCCTATGCTAATCGTAGAAGGCCATTGGAGTTTGGAGAGGGAGAACATTTATTCTTGAGAGTTAGCCTTGTGATCGGTGTTGGAAGAGCTATAAAGTCTAGAAAACTAACTCCTAAGTTTATTAGGCCATATCAGATTCTAAGGTGGATAAGTCCAGTTGCTTATGAAATAGCATTACCTTCTCCATTGGCAATGTTGCATAATGTCTTCCATGTGTCCCAGTTGAAAAAGTATGTACTTGACTCAACCCATATCTTGGAGCCAGAGGAAGTGGAAGTTAGGGAAGACCTTTCCTTTGAGGCTATACCAGTCCGAGTTGTTGACAAGAAGACTAAGGAACTTAGAGATAGAGCTATCAACTTAGTCAAGGTGGTTTGGAATGTAAGGACTAGTGACTCCACCTGGGAGATTGAGGATAAGATGAAGGACCCACATTTTTTTGTTGGTAAGAACCAATTTTTGAGGACGAAAATTTTGTAGTTGGGGAGATTGTAAAAACCTAGTAAAGAGTAGTTAAGTGAGAATGGGAAAAATAACTTTGGTAAAGGGTGAAAGTTGTTAAGTTTTCAAATATATAAATAGAAAACTAAACATTTTATTCTTTATTATTCAGTTTCACCGTCTCTCTAAAACTTTCCTTTTCTAAAATCTCTATCTTTTCTATAAGATTTTTAACTCATCTCTCATCTCTTTCAAGATCTGAGCATATCACAAGGAAGCTCTTGAGGAGTAGAATATTTTGGATCAATTGGAATCTCCATTTGGGTAAGTTTTCAATGTTCTATTTTACTTCAAGAGCTAGAATGGATTGTTGATTTGGGGTTTGTTGGATTCGTGCATGTGTCTACTCTTAGGTCTATATGGTTCTATGTTGTTGTGAGCTCCTAGTAATGTACTTACTTTGATCATCAGGCCTTCTTGGAACACTTAGAGATTTTCTCTTTGAGAGGGACAATAAGTTGTTTTAGAAAATCACTTTAAGGTAAGGGAAGCTAGTCTCAAACTTGTTTTTTGTTTTGGACTAGTTTTAGAAGGATGAGAAATTCAGTTTGTGTAATCTGGTTGTGTTAATGTTGTTAGTGTATTGAATGAAATGGTGATGCATCCAGGTTCAATGTAGGCAAAGATGTGAAATGGGGGTTTTGCGACTTGGGGGGTTTTTGGATGAAAGTTGTGTGTTAAATGAAATTGTAGAATGAACATTGTGATTTTGAGACTGCATTTGTTGAAATTGATTGTATGGTTGCTTGTACATGCTTAAATTGTTGAGTAGAAAAATCTAAGTAATGATATGGTTTATTGTGTTTTAACATGTATTTGTGGAACTTATTATGTGGAAAAGATTAATTTACACTCTTAGGCCCAAGCATTTTGATGCAAGAATAAGGGACTGTGTTAGCAATTTGGAACTAACCAAAAAGTGTGAAAAGTTGTCTGAAATGTACTTATTTGGGCCTAGAATGTAAATTGGATTTTTTGCATAATCTGTTATCTACATAAAATCCATTGGGCACAGATAAGTCAATTGAGCGGATTTGGTTCCAAAAGTTGGGGTGCTCTCGGGTTGAAATCCATTGAGCGAATTGCCCTCCGTTAAGAGGATGGGACGATTTCGATAAGTGAATTTCTTCGCGCTAAGCAAATCAGTCCCAATTTTGGGACTGCTCTTTAGACCTAATTCGCTGAGCGAATTTGCCTATTCTAGAAAGAGGTATTTGAAAGTGAATTTCAAGTATAATGTGTTGAATGACAATGAATGACATGTGATTTGAGAATGATGAGCATGAAAATAGGCATGAGGCCGTGTAGTTTTTATTGAGAAGAAATTTATTAGGTGAATGAAATGTGGCATGTGGTAGCTTACTGTGTATGAATATAGGGATATGGTATGAGGTATCCAGATCACATGTGATGAGAGGTCGTTGAAGGTTCTATCAATTGTTCTGAAAAGATAACAAGATGAGACTATCCTAATGTGGTGTGTTGTTATGAGTAGCATGAGGATGACCTTGAGGTGCAAAAAACTTAGTAAGTTGGTGTAATGAAGACCCAAAACCCTATTTGATACATCAGGTGTTAGTCTCAGATGTTTGAGATCCATATATTCTTTCGGAAGTCGTTAGTCTTATTTGTGAGTGAAAAATTTATCATATGTAAAGCCTTAGGTAAGCCCTTATACTTAGAAATATGTTTATATTGAATGCCTTATATGATTTATTGATTTTTAACTATTTTTTTATATCACTAACTTACTATTATGTTATAATATATGTTTAACTGTTATGATCGTATACTTTATATGGAAATATATAATAGAATTTATTAGCTAGAAGGCAATAGAAATATGGCTTGTACCTATCTAATGTAATAGATAATAGATATGAATTTTTTATTTTACTTCTATTCAATACTAATTAGGCAATGTAATAAAAGTAGAGTTAACTATGGTTCATATTTAGAGTATATAAATATATTATGATATTTTGGATATGTTAAAATTATTATTTTATATATATATATATATATATTAATTTAGAAATCTTAAAAATATAAAAATTTTACATATTAAAATATATGTAATATGAACATACTTATCAACAAAATTAATACAAATAAAAATATGATATTTACTTCATATATAAAATATATGTATGGTTAAAAAACAAATATTATGACTAAAGCAAATGATATAAAGATAACTCTAACTAATCTTCTCATGGTGATATTTTTTTTTTAAGTTTTTAGTTTATTTATAGGCATGTTTTACCAATATTTCTATTTTATACTTATTCATATTGTTACATTTTGATGAAAAACATATAAGTTGTTACAATAAAAAAATTCAAGAACTTAAAAATATATATATATATAAATACTAGAATCACTTAAAAATTTTAACATAATAGTAAGGACAAAGCATAAATAAATACTTTTTAAGAATCAAATAGAAAAATTATTATAAATACTTAGTCAACTTTACTTAAAAAATTATTAAAAACTAAACACGTAATCTCTAAATTTTGCAAATACTAAAAACATATTTTAACTTTTTTTAAAATATGATATTTATCTTGATTTTTAAGTAATTGATACCATAAAATTTTTGCATTATATAAAAAATAAAACTTATTTTTAACTCAAACATTTTTCTAATTACTCAAATTTAAGTGTATCTTCAAAGTAGTTTAGAAAAACAATTTAAATACATTTATATAAAAGGATTACATATGAAGAATATTACCATTATCCTTTACAACAATTTTATTACAGTCTTTATTGCAACCTTGTTGTTGTTGAAATTTCAACAACTCTTGTAAATTATTTGGTCCTACTCATTAATGCACAATCAGAAAATTGAAGTTTGCAAGTGTTTATGTTTAGTAATTATAAATTGAATGAATTTTGATTTTGACCTAATTTTTTTATCTCTTTAAAATTAAATAATTATTTTAATCTATAACATAGTTTGACATAAGTTAAATGCTTGTTAGTGCATAATACTTCTAAAATTTATTTAATTTTTTTTAAATATTATTTATTTATATTCGAAATGAATGTTAAGATAAAAATAAAAATTTCAAAGTAAAAAAATGAAAATTAAATAAAAATATTCAATATAGACTAAAATTAAAATTTATCCAGTTTATAATAATCAAAAGCAATTAATTCAAATTTTTTAGAGTTTACTGTAATCAATAAAAAAAAAAAAAATCAATTCGTGGTTAGGAACCCAAGTTTGCTCAAATTATATAAATAAAAAAATTTGAAATTATTAAATCTAGAATGGAAAAACCTCTAAAAAAAATAGATGAAGGAAGATCTAAAATTGAAGCATTAGCTTTTTTTATATATATTTTTTTTGTGATGAATTTATTGACAATCACCAACTCTATTTTGCATTATTTTTGGGGTCGTTGCTCAAATTAAAGCCATTTTCTGTGTCACGAAAGGCCCACTAGTCTCTAAGAATTTATTGCTTTTGTAGTATTTCTTTTCCACACTTACCACACCTTCTTTCATTTACATAACATCTATTGAATTATATATAAGTTTTATATATTATTGAATGTAATATTTACATTTCAAAGTAAGATAGATTGAAGTAAATTTTTTGAAGCTATAAAAAGTTAACTCCTTACTTTTGTTATTACTACTTTCAAACTAAAACTACATTCTCTTAAACTCGGATTTTTCTAAAATTTTAGTTTATATATATATATATATATATATATATTAATGTTTTATTTATAAGGTGTCACCTATTTTTAAAATAAATATATAAAATTTACTTTTTATTTTATTTTTTTCATTATTAAAAAAAAACAAAATATATATATATATATATATATATATATATTTGCTTTCACACATATATATTTTTCTCTCTAATGATTCTATAATTCCATATTATTTTCTACTTGAATTTTTTTCTCTCACATCTTCACTTCCATACTTTCACATTTCTCACTCATTATTCCATATTTTTACATTTTATTTTGTTTACGATTCCAACTTTATAGTATAACATTACAATACTTTTTCTTATAAAAGAATAATAGTTTATCAATATCTTAAATAATTTAAAAATATTTTATAACGTGAAATATTCAAATATATAAACTACTTACTTTAAATAAGTTTATCATTTAAAAATAAAATGTCTTTACAAAGAACATAAAAAAATAAAAATTATAAAATTTATTAATCAGAACAAAATCAATTTTTCTTTAAACAGAACTTGAAGTTATTGTTTAATTTTTACATACAATATCATATACTCGTATGTCAAAATACGATTATCGTAATATTAACAAAATCATAAATAATAAGGGTAAACTAATGTCAACAAAACTAATCAAAATAATATTACTCCTAACAACAAGTATTCTTAACTATTATTCCTAGTTATAATAAAAAAGTGTTTAAAGAAAAACTATAGGAAAAACTCTTACAAAAAGGATATACAATAAGATATTTCTAATTGAGATTCTAATTTCAATATGTGAATGATATAATAATGATTTTCTCTCTACTACTAAATTTTCTAACAAATAGTTTCTATATGACTTAAATTCAAAAGTTTTTTAGAATTATTGTGTGTTATAGTTGTGTCTTTTATATTTGCCATCATTTGTCTTTATATGCTTTTAAGAGTATGACACTTGTAGAAAAAATTTAGTCTTTGATATTCTTTACATATTGTTATCATAATTTTCTAATATTTTGATATGTAAGATTATTGTAATATGTGTTGGATCAAATGCTTACAACTAGGATAAAATATTGGGTATCACACCATAAAAATAAAATCTAGCAGAAGCACACTCACGAAAAAAGAAAATAAAAGCACACAAATATTTGTATGTAATTTTTACAAAGATAAAATTGCAAATCCTCTCAACATGTAATTTTTACAAAGACAAAATTGTAAACCTCTCAATATGCAATTTTTACAAGGACAAAATTGCAATCCCTCTCCAAGACACACAAGCTACCCAAACCCTAAGACACCCAAGAGATTGTATTATGGTGGAAATACTCAAGTTAACTCTTCATATTTAGAGTAGTTCCTACCTTTCTCATCTTCATACTACTCAATGTGGGACTTTGATGAATACTCACAACACAAAATTTATACCTAATAGTTAGAAGACAACTCTTTTTACTTAAGAATATAATAGTCCAAACTTCATGATTCGATTGTGAATTGACTCACTAACCTTTGCTACAAAATAATTGATGAACCCCATAATAAATTTAGAAATTTTTCTTGTCCTCCATGCAACACATACTAATTCTAGTCTCATATTTGAATCTAACCTTATTCATTATTTAAGTCAACTTCACCTTATTACTTGTATTCATATTTGTAGTAGCAAGTTAGACCACCTAGTTAGATAGTGCATTCTTGTTTCGAAATTCCCTACCACATGAATTATTTGGTTTGCATGTCATAGTCTTATAGGTTGAACTTCTACCAGCTTTATTACAATGCATAAAAAAGTTACAACTTTCTTACTTGCTTTTCACCTTAACCTTTCTTTTTTCATTAGACTAAAACTTAATATTTTAAAATTATGTGTTATACTATAGTCTCTCGAAAGGCTACAAAGATGAAAAATCCAAATAAAGTTTTAGTTAAAAATCTTTATATTCAATTCTTCTCTTTTAATTTAAACCTTGAAAATTTCATCATTTTTGGAGGTTGATGCCTTACTTTACAATTCATCCTTTACATATACATCACTATGTCACATGTATAAATATCTTTTGTGTTAGCTAAAATCTTTACTCCCACAAAATCTTCATCAGAAATATTTTCATAATCTTCCCTCCATTATGAGCATCTCCTTGATCAACATTTGCACCATCAATGGACTCCTTAACTTCACACCTATCAATGACTGCAATTTCAGCTAGATAACTATTATCCCTATCCTCAACCAGCTCCTTCAAAATACCTTTATCAACCAACCACCATATACCAAAATCACCCAGACATCACAAGTCTTCTTTCACTACACCAACCATCTTAAAGTAAGATTACTTGTCTTAATCTAAATGGTTTTTTATGATTATCTCTCCACCAATATATTTAGTAATAGGATCATGCACCAATTTATCCCATGCATAGCTTGCATTAATAAATTTATATCTTTGAAACCCTGAAAAAAATAGTCATCCCAATAACAATGTACATATCTTATTCATTGTATATTGTCAACATGTAATTCTATTTTATTTGTCAATACACAAAAAGGGAGGAGTGTAATTCTATTTTCTTCACCTAATGCATTTCCTCAAAGCCCTATTCCCCCCTTTCTCTTGCAATTTGCATCTTTCCCCTCAACCAAAACAAAAGCAATCTCATTTTGGTGTATACATTAGCAAAACGATGACATTATATGTTTTAAACAATAACACATGAATTGTTGAATTGTTTAAATAATGACAACGTTATGTATTTAACAAGAAGATGAAATAGTAAAGATTCAATACAACTAATTTTTCCAGGGACTCATACTCACAATTTTTATTGAGTATTAAAAAAATTATTAAAGACTCAACTTATCTAGGTCATAAATATAAATAATATATAAATAAAAGATTATGAATATATATATATATATATGTAAATGAAGAAAAGTAATGAAAATGTATGTGGGTAGAAATAAAGTAATGTGTGATGCTAATGTACTGGTTTAACAAAGATTTTCAATGGAGTGAAGATGCACTTTGAATATTCAAATTACAATATGTAAGGAATGAAGCTAGAAGTTAAGAGAAAGTAAGAAGTAAGTGAAGGGAGAAGAAGCTTATTGATTAGGGAAGGGAGGCATGCCACTTGGAGGATGAAATGCTCCATGATAAGTTGAGGAAAGTCGTCACTTAAGAAAATGCTCGATAAAATATAACATTCTCAAAAATTAACTATGTGTATGAGTAATAAACCAAGTGAATATAATGGAAGGAGCCTCTTATTTATAGGCTAAAAGACATGGGAAAAAGAGAGGAAAAATTCAAATTTAGAAGATTTAACTCTCCTACAATGTAGTACAAACCTTCTTAGGTCATATGAAACATATGTGATCACATGAAAAGTGTAACTCACTTGCTTCCCTTGTTTCTTCCCTAGGCATGCCTCAATTCAACTACAAGTGAATTCTAAAATGGGCTAGAAACAAAATCTAAATTATTGTACAAAATAAATAAAAATTACAATAAAGAAAATTTTATCCAATAAAAATTTATATTTCCTTAATCAAGATTTTGAGTTTGTGTCATAATTCTAGTGATTCTTCATGATATGGTAATGCCTTATTAAATAAACTTGTTCCTATGTGATGCTCGTAAAAAAAAAATTTAGAAAAATTAAAAAGAAACATGAGTCATTCTATTCATAAAAATATCTTTATTTTCTTATCATTACATTTAACTAACTTAAGCCTTATGACTCGTTGTTTTTAATTCAAAATTAGGTTTCCTTGTAATTTTAGAATAGGTTTGCTTGTTTGTAATTCTAGAATTGAAGACATGAGTTGTAATAGGCACCATTACAATGACACTTCTAGATCCTTCTTCTAGATTAAGTTGTGCACTACTCTCAATCTAAGCATGGATTAAGGCAAAAGTAGTGTGCCTTAGTAAGCATCTACGACTTTTCTTATTATACTTAGTTAAGCGCCAACCATAAAAGATTATAGATCCTTTTACACAATGATATTCGTTCACTACATAAGAAAATTTTATTACCCATGAAATATTTTCCACGAAATTTTTTTGTGGAAAAAAAATTAATTACCCATTGAATATTTTCCACAGATTTATTTTTATGAAAATTTTTCATAAATCTATTTGTAGGAAATTTTTTATAAATTTATTTATGAAAAAGTTTCCCATGGATTTGTTTGTGGAAAATTTTTTCATGGATTTTTTGTGGTTTTTTGTGGAAAATTTCCTACTAGTTTTTTACCCACAAATTTCCCACCACCACAAATTTGTAGGTAAAAGGCTAGTAGGAAATTTTCCACAAAAAACTCATAGGAAATTTCCCACAAACAAATTCATGGAAAATTTCCCACAAACAAATCCATGGGAAATTTTTTCATAAAAAAATTTATAAAAAAATTCCCACATATTAATTTATAAAAAATTTCCATAAAAATAAATTTGTGGAAAATATTCAATTGGTAATTAATTTTTTTTTTTCACAAAAAAAATTCCGTTGGAAATATTCCATGGGTTTTTGTAGTGGTTAGCTTATAAAAAAAGGTACTTGTAAAATTATTTTATAATTTTTAGAGGATAAAATTTAAATTTTAAAAAACTTTGTGATGAAATATGAATCTCTTTCATTAAATTTTATTTAAGAATATTGAAATTAAAGTAGTGAGTTTTGTTAGATATTTTTTTGTTATTATATTATATCTAGTAGGTATTTGTGGTCCATTTTCTGAAGCCAATTATCTTTTAATTTTTCGGTTTTTTTCCGTTATGTGGTTATAAACTCTGTGATGGCCAAAACTCTATAAATACCATATATGCTCTGAGGTTTAAGGTCACCAAATCCGCACTCTTCTACAGTATGTCATACCATAAGGTTTAGAGAGTTAGGGTTCGGAAAAGAAAAATTATATGGAACAATGGCTGGAGGTTAGTTATACTTTTTCACTTCCGCTTCATTCTTAAAAGTTTTTCATTTGGTATCAGAGGCAGGTTTATCTCTACCTTGCTCTAAATTTATTTTCATAAAGTATTCATTTTTCTTACTCTAAATATATTTTTTTATAAAGTATACATTTTTCATGAAAATTTATATATTCATGTTCAAATTGTAGCCAATTTTCGTATGAGTATTGAAATTTGACTTATTGTGCAATTTTTTCTCAAATATTGAAGGTTTAATTACATATATGGAATTTAATGTGATTTCGGTATTTAATCGAAACGATACTACGACGTTACTGGGAATTTGTTTTCCCAGTTTGTGGTTTCTTCATATGGCATTTTGTTTTTCGAATTAAAATGTTATGGGTCATATAGGATTTTTGAATTAAAAGGTTTTGGGTCATATAGGATTTTGGAATCAAAATGTTTTGGTCCATATGGGATTTTGTTTTTCGAATTAAAATGTTATGGGCCATATAGGATTTTTTAATCAAAATGTTTTGGGCATATGGGATTTTATTTTTGTAATTAAAACGTTTTGGGCCATATGGGATTTTGTTTTTGTAATTAAAATGTTTCGGGCCATATAGGATTTTGCAAACAAAATATTTTGGGCCATATAGGATTTTGCAATCAAAATGTTTTGGGCCATATGGGATTTTGTTTTTGTAATTAAAATGTTTTGGGCCATATAGGATTTTGGAATCAAAACGTTTTGAGCCATATGACATTTTTTTGAATTAAAAAGTTTTGGGCCATATAGGATTTTGGAATCAAAATATTTTGGGTCATATGAGATTTTGTTTTTCGAATTAAAATGTTTTGGGCCATATAGGATATTTGTAATCAAAATATTTTGGGCCATATGGGATTTTGTTTTCGTAATCAAAATGTTTTGGGTCATATGGGATTTTGTTTTTGTAATTAAAATATTTTGGGTCATATGAGATTTTATTTTTGTAATTAAAATGTTTTGGACCGTATAGGATTTTGGAATCAAAACGTTTTGGGCCATATGACATTTTTTTGAATTAAAAAGTTTTGTGCCATATAGGATTTTCGAATCAAAATGTTTTCGGCCATATGGGATTTTGTTTTTCGAATTAAAATGTTCTGGCCATATAGGATTTTTGTAATCAAAATGTTTTGGGTCATATGGGATATTGTTTTTGTAATTAAAATGTTTTGGGTCATATAGAATTTTGGAATCAAAACGTTTTGGACCATATGACATTTTTTTTAATTAAAAAGTTTTGGGCCATAAAGGATTTTGGAATCAAAATGTTTTGGGCTATATAGGATTTTGTTTTTCGAATTAAAATGTTTTGGACCATATAGGATTTTGGAATCAAAACGTTTTGGGCCATATGGGATTTTTTTTAATTAAAAAGTTTTGGGCCATATAGGATTTTGGAATCAAAATGTTTTTGATCATATGAGATTTTGTTTTTCGAATTAAAGTGTTTTGGACCATATAGGATTTTTGTAATCAAAATGTTTTGGGCCATATGGGATTTTGTTTTTGTAATCAAAATGTTTTTGGCCAAATGAGATTTTGTTTTTGTAATTAAAATGTTTTAGGCCATATGGGATTTTGTTTTTGTAATTAAAATGTTTTGGGCCATATAGTATTTTGAATTTGTAATTAAATATTTTGGGCCATATAAGATTTTGGAATCAAAACGTTTTTGGCCATATGGGATTTTTTTTAATTAAAAAGTTTTGGGTCATATAGGATTTTGGAATCAAAATGTTTTGGGCCATATGAGATTTTGTTTTTCGAATTAAAATGTTTGGGACCATATAGGATTTTTGTAATCAAAATGTTTTGGGCCGTATGGGATTTTTTTTTCGTAATCAAAATATTTTGGGCCATATGGGATTTTTGTTTTTGTAATTAAAATGTTTTGGGCCATATGGGATTTTGTTTTTGTAATTAAAATGTTTTGGGGCATATAGAATTTTGCAATCAAAATGTCTTGGGCCATATGAGATTTTGTTTTTGTAATTAAAATGTTTTGAGCCATATAAGATTTTGTTTTTGTAATTAAAATTTTTTTGGCCATATAGGATTTTGGAATTAAAACGTTTTGGGCCATATGACATTTTTTTGAATTAAAATGTTTTGGGCCATATAGGATTTTCGAATCAAAATGTTTTGGGTCATATGGGATTTTGTTTTTGTAATTAAAATGTTTTGAGGCTATTTAGGATTTTGCAATCAAAATGTTTTGGGCCATATGGGATTTTGTTTTTGTAATTAAAATGTTTTGGTCCATATAGGATTTTGTTTCTGTAATTAAAAAGTTTTGGGCCATATAGGATTTTGGAATCAAAACGTTTTGGGCCATATGACATTTTTTTGAATTAAAAAGTTTTGGGCCATGTAGGATTTTGGAATCAAAATGTTTTGGGTCATATGAGATTTTGTTTTTCGAATTAAAATGTTTTGAGTCATATAGGATTTTCGTAATCAAAATTTTTTGGACTATATGGGATTTTGTTTTTGTAATTAAAATGTTTTGGGTCATATGAGATTTTATTTTTGTAATTAAAATATTTTGGGCCATATAAGATTTTGGAACCATAACGTTTTGGGTCATATGACATTTTTTTGAATTAAAAAGTTTAGGCCATATAGGATTTTCGAATCAAAATGTTTTGGGTCATATGGGGTTTTGTTTTTCGAATTAAAATGTTTTGGCCATATAGAATTTTTGTAATCAAAATGTTTTGGGTTATATGGGATTTTGTTGTTGTAATTAAAATGTTTTGGGCCGTATAGGATTTTGGAATCAAAACGTTTTGGACCATATGGCAATTTTGTGAATTAAAAAGTTTTGGGCCATATAGGATTTCGGAATCAAAATGTTTTGGGCCATATAGGATTTTGTTTCTCAAATTAAAATGTTGTGGGTCATATAGGATTTTGGAATCAAAACATTTTGGGCCATATGAGATTTTTTTTAATTAAAAAGTTTTGGGCCTTATAGGAATTTGGAATCAAAATGTTTTTGACCATGAGATTTTTGTTTTTCGAATTAAAATATTTTGGGCCGTATAGGATTTTTGTAATCAAAATGTTTTGGGCCATATGGGATTTTGCTTTTGTAATTAAAATGTTTTGGGTCAATGGGATTTTGTTTTTGTAATTAAAATGTTTTGGGGCATATATGATTTTGCAATCAAAATATTTTGGGTCATATGGGATTTTGCTTTTGTAATTAAAATGTTTTGGGCCATATAGGATTTTTTTTTGTAATTAAAATTTTTTGGGCCATTTAGGATTTTGGAATCAAAACTTTTTGGGCCATATGGGATTATTTTGAATTAAAAAGTTTTGGGCCATATAGGATTTTGGAATCAAAATGATTTGGGTCATATGGGATTTTGTTTTTCAAATTAAAATGTTTTGTGCCATATAGGATTTTTGTAATCAAAATGTTTTGGGCCATATGTGATTTTATTTTTGTAATTAAAATATTTTGGGCCATATGGGATTTTGTTTTTGTAATTAAAATGTTTTGGGCCATATAGGATTTTGGAATCAAAACGTTTTTGGCCATATGACATTTTTTTGAATTAAAAAGTTTTGGGCCATACAGGATTTTGGAATCAAAATATTTTGGGTCATATGGGATTTTGTTTTTCGAATTAAAATGTTTTGGGCCATATGAGATTTTTGTAATCAAAATGTTTTGGGTCGTATGGGATTTTGTTTTTGTAATTGAAATGTTTTGGGCCATATGGGATTTTTATTTTTCGAATTAAAATGTTTTGGGCCATAGGATTTTGGAATCAAAACGTTTTGGGCCATATGGCATTTTTTTGAATTAAAAAGTTTTGGGCCATATAGGATTTTGGAATCAAAATATTTTGGGCCATATGGAATTTTGTTTTTCGAATTAAAATGTTTTAGGTCATATATGATTTTTGTAATCAAAATGTTTTGGGCCATATGGGATTTTGTTTTTGTAATCAAAATGTTTTGGGTCATATGTGATTTTGTTTTTGTAATTAAAATATTTTGGGCCATATGGGATTTTGTTTTTGTAATTAAAATGTTTTGGGGCATATAGGATTTTGCAATCAAAATATTTTGGGCCATATGGGATTTTGTTTTTGTAATTAAAATATTTTGGGGCATATAGGATTTTGTTTTTGTAATTAAAATTTTTTGGGCCATATAGGATTTTGGAATCAAAAGTTTTTGAGTCATATGGGATTTTTTTAATTAAAAAGTTTTGGGCTATATAGGATTTTTGTAATCAAAATGTTTTGGGTCATATGAGATTTTGTTTTTGTAATTAAAATGTTTTAGGGGCATATAGGATTTTGGAATCAAAATATTTTGGGTCATATGAGATTTTGTTTTTGTAATTAAAATGTTTTGGGCCATATGGGATTTTGTTTTCGTAATTAAAATGTTTTGGGGCATATAGGATTTTGCAATCAAAATGTTTTGGGGCATATGGGATTTTGTTTTTGTAATTAAAATGTTTTTGTCCATATAGGATTTTGTTTTTGTAATTAAAAAGTTTTGGGCCATATAGGATTTTGGAATCAAAATGTTTTGGGTCATATGGGATTTTTGTTTTTCGAATTAAAATGTTTTAGGCGATATAGGATTTTTGTAATCAAAATGTTTTGGAATATATGAGATTTTGTTTTTATAATTAAAATGTTTTGGGTCATATGAGATTTTGTTTTTGGAATTAAATTGTTTTGGGTCATATGAGATTTTGTTTTTATAATTAAATTGTTTTGGTCTTTCGTTGGATTTGCATTTTAGGTTTTATGCAATTTTTAGTTTTTCTCAATAATTGAACCGAGGTATGTGGGGTGTTTGGGAAATGTTTCATTTTTTTAATCTTCGAAGTGTATGTGTAATTAAAATTAAAAAATTTTAATTCAATTAAGAAATGGATTGTGGTCCGTTGGGATTTACATACGTGAGGTTGTTTGGATTTAGATTCCCAAAATATTAACTACTATATTATATATATATATATTATTAAATATATTTAGTTATTTATATTTTTAATATACGTTTTAAAAAATATATTTTTTGATTATTTGCATTATCAAGTATATTAAATGCAAATATTTGGTTCTTTTAATGTTTGGTGAAAGATATAATTCTGATAAATTAGAGAGTAGCCACAACATCTTTAATTTTTATATATATATTATATTATAAGCATTAATTGTAATTAATTACATGTAATATGATAAGATGTACCCACAAGAATTTTTTTATATTTGTTTGATTAATTAGGAAAATATTGGATTATATTTCTTAATTTACCCATAGGGATTGAGAAAAAGAATATAGTTTAATAGTTTTGTCATAAAGTGATGGGTCAAATTTGAATAGAACTTTAGTCCACAAGCAGGTTTTATGTCATTAGATTCATCAAGACATTTTTTACATTGGTAAAGCATGACATTTTCTAAATTATGTTGTTCCACTTCTAAGTATACTAGAATAGTGGTGGAGTACTAGATGAGTGTCCTAGTGCATGTCTAGGAAAGCTCTGACTACGATAGACTTGGTATTTAAGCGTGTCCACTAGTGACCCACCTCTCTTTCTTGAGAACTTACCTGGTGTACTGGTTGACGGTTTA
Source organism: Macrotyloma uniflorum (assembly GCA_016859785.1). Lineage (NCBI taxonomy): Eukaryota > Viridiplantae > Streptophyta > Magnoliopsida > Fabales > Fabaceae > Macrotyloma > Macrotyloma uniflorum. Next base: position 8,264,273 of record BDMB01000003.1, read on the forward strand.
TCGTTGTTACTCCAGTAGGTAATATTCATAGTCTAATAGATTTGTCATAAAGTTACATGAGTCTAAATTGAATAGAACTTTAGCCACAGACAAATTTTATGTCATTAGATTCATCAAAGCATGTTTTACATTGGTAACACATGACATTCATTATAGTCTCAATTTTAATAATGAGCATGTATCTTTGCAGTTCCGCAACCTATGAATTTTTTTTATATCAAGTGTGACATTCCTGAATTAAGAGGGGATAACTATAAGATTGGAAGGATAGAATTCTTCTCCATTTAGGCTGGATGGACATTGATTATGTTATTAGGGAACCTAAACCACCACCAGTTTGTACTGATTATAGCTCTCAAGATGCCATCGATCTTTATGAAAAGTGGAAGAAGCTCAAATAGTGAGCTTGACTACTTCTATTAAGAGGAAGGATTAAGTTAACCAGAAGGAAACGTTTTCCGCTCAACCAATTATAAAGAAAGAGTCCAAGTATTTTTTCTGTAAAAGAAGGGACACATGAAGAAGGATTGTGCAAAATTTAAGAATTGGCTAAAGAAGAAAGGGTATGCAAAACTTGAAGAAACCAATGGGAAGTGAACAATTTATGCAGGAAGTAGGATGAGTTCACATGTGGGGACATGCATATTGATTTTGAGTAGTGGCTTTCATTTTATGTTCGAAAAATACCTTTATGTTTCTAAGTTTTTTAAGGATTTGATTTCAAATTTGTACCTTTGAGATTTTCTTTTCATTTTATTAATTTTGGTTTTATCTTATGAATAAATCAAGGTTGTTGGTATTGGTCAATTACGAAATGGTTTTTCCTCCATATATTTACAAAATGAAACCACTCATAATTCCATGCATGTTTCTTCTGAGTTAAAACGATGTGTTATGAATGAAGATACTTCATCACCTTTATAGATGATTACTCATAATATATGTACCTTTACTTACTTCGTTCTAAGGATGAAGCTATGGATGCCTTCAAAATTGTTAAGGCTAAAGTAGAGTTACAATACGGAAAACAAATTTAGATCAGACATAGGTGGAGAGTATTATGGTAGATACACAAAGAGTTGAAAGACACCTGGTCCATTTGTAAAGTTTCTTCAAGAGCATGGGATTGTTGCCCAATACACTAAAGTAAGGGTTTATCACAAGAGAAAAAAAAACTAGACCTTAGGACTATTAGTGGGCATTTCATTAGATGTGCTAAAAAAAAATAAAAAAATCCAAAAGGTATAGATTCTATAGTCCATCTCATAGAACTAGAATTGTGGAATAAAGAAATGTAATATTTCTTATAAATGATTTGATTACTGGGAGTGATTCTATTCAAGATATTAACAAAGTTTTAGAGGTTTATCATGAAAGTGATTTTGAGCGAGAACACATACTCTATATGCTTCAACTATTGGAAGTCTTAGGTCTGTATCAAACCAAACATTGCATTTGTAGTTGAAGTTTTGGGAAGATATCAGAATAATTCGGGTATTGACCATTGGAAAACTGCGAAGAAGGAATAAAAGATTTCATGCTCATATGTAGACAGACTAATAAATTTGGAAGTAGTAGACTACTCTGGTTCAGTTTTCACTAGTTGCATTAATACCAGAAAATCCATATCTAGATACGTTTTTATGCTAGCTTGTGGAGCTGTGTAGTAGAAAGCAGATTTTGACTACTACTTCCACTATAGAGGCTAAGTTCGTTTCTTGTTTTAAGACTACTTTACATAAGGTATGGTTGAAGAGTTTTCATATTTGGGCTTAATTGTTAAGCCATTGAGATACATTGTAACAACTCTGCTACGATACTTATGGTTAAGAATAATAAGTTGAATTAAGTACATCGACATTAAAATATCTAGCCATAAGAGAACGTGATAAGGAAAAAGAAAGTGGTCATTGAGTACGTTAGCACTGAGTTGATGATTACCAATCCTTTTTAGGCATGCTACTAAAGAATTTTAAGGATCATGTAGCACATATGGGACTTAGTTCCATTATGTGGTTTGTAAAACTCTTATTCAGTTTGATGATTTCTCATTTAGTTGTACACATATTTGTTTAACTTGAGAAATATCATTTAGTTTGACTTAGAATAAACATAAGGTTTATTCATTAAGTTATGAGCTTTTGATGAGAGGCTTTATGTATTGTGATACATGGGAGATAATACTCGTTATTAGAGGACCTGTCACCATGATCCGTATATCTAGTTTCTTTTGAGATTGATATTGGAATAAATAGACCAAGTGGGAGAATGTTAGATATTTTTTTGTTATTATATTATATCTAACATATATTTGTAGTCCATTTTCTAAAGTCAATTATCTTTCAGTTTTTCGATTTTTTTTCGTTATGTGGTTATGAACTCTATGATGGCCAGAACTCTATAAATACAACATATGCTATGAAGTTTAAGGTCACCAAATCTGTTCTCTTCTATAGTATTTCTTACCATCAGGTTTAGAGAGTTAGGATTCAGAATCGATACTTAGAGAAAAATTATTTGAAACAATGGTTGGAAGTTAATTATATTTTTTCACTTTTGCTTTCATTGTTTAAGTTATTTGATGTATTTAAATTTTACATCCTCTTTTGTCAATGTTACTTAAAGATTAAATTTTGAGAATCCTACAAATTTAATTGGTTGATATATTTAAAGGCGAGTTTATTAACCTCTTTAAAAATTTTATTAAAAATAAAATTTAATTTATCTTATTGTATTTAAAGGTGAGTTAATTTCATTCACGAACGAGCTACACCCTTGTTTCGATTATAATAATATTTTAAATAACACAAGTATCTTATTGTAATAAAATATTTTTTTTAAAATAGTATATGTATTGAAATTATTTCACTACTTCATTAGGAAACATTACTTGTATCAATAAATATTGGTATATTATGTTATTATTTAAAATTTATTAAAAATTATAAAATTAAAAGCGAAAAAAATATATTAAAAAGGTGATAGAAGCAACAAAAATTGATGATTTCTAATAAATTTTAACTAATAACAGAAAGTGTTTCAAATATTTGTAATTAATCAAACGAATTTTAACAATTTTAAAAAAATATGATCACATTATGATTTCCAAGAATGAAAAGACTACCAAATTATTATGCAAATTAAGACCATTCAGAACCAAACCAGAAACTATATTGATGACCATTGTGTTCATATGCATGATTATACAAAAACAAGATCATGTCAAACTGGACCGAACAGATTAATTCTAGCACCTGAACTGAGTTCCAAATCAGTCAGTCATTAACCTAATCATCTAGTTTCCAGTTTTTGTTTTATTTTTATGATTTATGAATCAATTTTAAGATTCATCTGCTTTCCATTCTACTATTGCCAAGGTATGTCTGCCACCACAGGCAACAAGTTTAGCTATCCAATGTCCCTCAGCTTCACTTTCACTGAGATTCTTTGGAGGAGGAAGGTTTATAGGTACCTCCATTGGTTGACCAGTGGTGACTTTCCTACCATATCCAAGTCGTCCATGATCACCTCTACCAAACTGCAAACAGTTAAAGCTAATAATAAATAATATAATTAAATGACTTAAATATATCTTTATTCCATAATAATAGGTTAATTTATAATTTTAGATCCCTTTAATTATTGATAGGCCATGCTAATTCCCTATTTTACTGGTGTTTATAGTCCTTACATTTTAGAAAATTAGAACTTCTTGTTCAATCTTTAATTTCGCATACATTTTATTTCATTTATGTTTGTCCAATTGAACCCTAGATCTAACATATTCATTCAAAGTAGTCAAGAAATAAGGGTAATGTTCTTAATCCTTCTGAAATTTTTAAATTCAGTTTTCGCCTCTATACAGAATTTTGTCTGTTTTCAATCTATTTAAGTGCATTTATATAACATTATATAAGAAAAATGATTTACATATTCTTTGAATGATTACAATTAGTGTATTTAAAATAGAGACAAAAAAGTTGGCTTAATTACCTTTTATTATCCTTTTTTTTTAATTTATTCCCTCTATTAATACAATATAGTTTAACATTTTTTTTTTATTTTAAAGAATTGAAGAGCTTGATTGAACCTTTTATTCATAGTGGAGCAAAATAAAATAAAATAAAATAATGGGACTAAAAAAGTAATTAAACCAAAATATGTAAAGACTAAAAACCAAACTTCAAAAATTTTAAAAGAATTAAAAATATATTTTATCCAATAAATAATCATGCAAAATTAAGTATTGGAATAAAATTGCAAATTTTCTAAAACGAGGGGACTAAAATCACATGTAAAAAATAGGAGCACAAATAGCGGATCAAAAATACAATTTAGTCTTAAAAATTGGGCCCAGTTTAAGATTTAACTGTTTTATGTCCTCAAAGTTTACAAAGGAACCAAGACATTGATTTTATAAACTTTATAAACATATATAAGATAAAAATATGAAATATTTTTCTATCATATACTAAAATTAACTTAAATTAAAATCAGTTTTTGGAGAAACTTAGTTTAACTAACATAAGCTAATTCATGTGATGGAAGATGCTTATTTTAATTTTTCCTTTTTATTTTTCTCTTATAAATATTTATGAAAAACTTTATCCAAACATAACCTAAATGCATACTATCATTGTTAAATGTAGGGATTATTACAATGTAAAATTTGAGAGTTCTTTTTGAAAGAAATAAAATTTGAGAGTATAGTTTTCATGTAGAGTCAGTGTAAAGAATAAGTTTCATTCTAATTACCAGTTTTCATGTACAACCGGTTTTCATTCCAATTAAAAACTAAACTCAAACTACCAGTTTTCATGTACAACCAGTTTTCATTCTAATTAAATTTAAATAAGGTGTAAAGTAATTATCATATTTTCATTGAGAAAAACGTATTTAAGATTAGAAGTCAAATGAAATCATTTATTTAGATAGAGCACAAATTGCTTGTGTTTGAGAAACCACCAATGTATGATTAATTCAGAGAAAGGCCAATATGCTATTATTAGACAACCAGTGCTGATATTAATCAATATATTAATCAATATCACAGAAAAGAGAAATAAAGATGGCACAGAAAATACTTACAGAAAACATTCGCCCATCCCGGGTTAATGCAACTGAGTGAGTACCTCCACAGGATACCTGACCACCAACCAATTATCCTCATCTCAGAAAAATGATTATCCTTAAAAGTTCCTCCGTTAGATTGTCATGCTTAGTATAAGATATGAAGCAACAACATGGAAGTCAAAAAGGTTCACGTGAGAACCTAAATTTACATATTCAGAATTAAAATAGCTGGATAAATATGTTGAATTTATATTTCTTTCCCTAGTTTTGGATAACTTGGTTCTTCATTTTGGAGTATCAATAATATCAAAGTGATTGTTGTTGTCATCAGGAGTAGAAAGAAAACAAGTACCTGAACAATATCTTCCCCAGCTAAAAGTTGAACCTTCTGGGGTACCATTTTACTGCTCTTGTCACTATCACCAAATCCAAGCCTGCCATGTTCCCCCCTTCCCCAGCCATATACCTGAAATAAAAGTCATCGAAGATAAAATTATATCAACAGAAACCAAAAAACGAGACAGATGGAAATAAAGTAGCAATATTAAATATCAATAGAGAAACAAAAGAACAACTGAAAGGTACGACCCTCCGACCCATTTACTACCTAGAGACTATAATTCCATGAAGAATGACCACTTGCATCCAATGGGCTTGTGATTTGGAGGAGGTATAAGGGGCAAATTTTCATTCTTCTCTGTAAAGCTGCAAAGTCAGCTTGCATGGCAGAATGCCATTGGGGGTCACTTAAAGCTTGCTTAATAGACATTGGTTCAGTATGAGGAAGTAAACTGGGGTGAATGTGATGCATAACAAGGCCCAAGGTGGAACGGGTTTTCATAAGATGAATAGTATGGGAAATGTTTGCAGAGGACAACTGATTTGAGGACTAGAACTAGTAAGGCTAGAAGGGAGAGGAAGTAGGCAATGATCTGTTAGGAATGTTGAGATTGAGTAGAGTTAGGAGAAACTAAAGGAATGTTAGCAGGTGTGGTTGGATAGGGTTGGCAGAATGGGAAGAATGAGCCCGAAATATTTCATTGCAAGGAAAGAAAGTTTATTGAGTATCACATCTTTGGACACATATAGCTTGCCAATATTATATTATTAGAATCCTTTAGATGTTAGAATCCCATATATACGATAGTAGGATCAATTGATGATATTAGATTGATTCTATATTTATTTTATTAGCCTAAAAATAGGAAAATTGGAGACTCACAGAATCCTCATGTGTTTTCTTGGCTTCTTTCTTCTCAACATGGAATCAAGAATTTAATGAGAAGAAAAATCTAATTCGTGCTTTCCTTGTGGTTCCAAATTGTGTATCTTTTCCAATTTCTGTTTCTCTATTCATCATTGAAATTACTATTCACAGTCGAAATCAATGTTCATCACACCAAAGTCCCTGTTCATGTCAGAATTATTGTTCATGCCAAAGGCATTGTTTGACTATTTTTGTCTCTTTCTAAGGATGATCTCTTCTCTCACGTTGCTCAATGGCTACCTCCAAATCCCACACTCAGATTTTTTATAGCCACGTCACTGCACCGCTTTCTTCCAAGTTGTTGGATGGTAAAAACTACTCCTCTTGGACTTCTCACATGGAACTTTGGCTTGTAGGACAGGGTTATGAGGCACATTTGACTCAAACAAAAGTTGTAGTCCCAAAGGCAGACTATCCTATGTGGAAGTTGTGTTGTATCATCCACCACCATTAACCCATCTTTTCGTGATGTCTTCCGCACTCACAAAACTTGTCGAGCGGTATGGGCAATAACTCTTTTACAAACACTTCTTAACGGCTCTACCAGGTTTGTGAAGATCCCCTTACTATCCATAGTGCCTATGAGATTAAGGATTATGGTGGTTTATCTGGACTCAGTCTCTAGACTCGTTTGTGAATTTAATGAATTGTTTCCTCCCACTGTCACTCCTACAGTGGAACTTGAAAATCGCCAGAAGTACTTTATGTTAGTGGCATTATATGTCAATTCACAAACTATTCTCATATTCATGATTAGATCCTAGGCCCTACAGAAATTACCATGGACAGTATCTGGGCAACTCTACTTTGTGACAATATGATTGCAGAATTGTTAATGGAATTCCCTCGTGACAATATGATTGCAGAATTTTGTGGGTTGCAGACCCATTAACATAACCCCTTGTTCTTCTTAGACTAACATAACTAATGGGGTTTACCTAACAATACTCCCCCCTAATCATTACTTTGTCCTCAAGGTGAATAGCAATTGGTTGCTGCAAACAAGATTCCATCTTGGTTCTAAATATTTCAAGACCATCCACCTTATTGTGCTTCTGAGGTGGATTGATGGCACTCCCAAATCCAAAACCTCCATTGTTGCCAACAGTTCAATAGTTGGCTCTCCCCTTGAGCTAAATATAGGGCTTCCTCATGTTTCTCCTTCTCTTTGTAACCCAAAAGCTATTTGTGCATCTCCCCACAACTATGATTCTTGATCTCAAGAACTTCATTTTTGCTTTTGTTTTCTGATTCATTGTCCAGAATGTCTTCTCCCTATCTTTGTAGCTTTTTCATATTTGTTTCTTTCCCTTAAGCCACTGATTCTGTTCTCTCCAAAGCTTTATCTCCGGTTACGAATTTTTGCTGGCTTTCAACACCAGCTTTTACTCTATGCCCAGCTGATTCTTGGCTTACTCTTTGAACTTCATCTCTGCATTTGTTTTCTTGACCTCCAGATTCTAAATCTTGAACATAAACCCCAAGCTCTGGTTTAACAGCTTGAGGACAGCCTTTTCAAAGGTAAAAAATGTGGCATTCAGATTGCTCTTCTCCCAAGAAAACCTCCAATTGAGAGCGTCTCCTCTCAATGCCATCTAAACCCAAGATAGATTCTCATCCTCACCCACTCTAAGGCCCTCATACTGATCTACGTTGCTCAGCCACCAATAGGCATAGACTCTCCCATCAAATAATGAAATCATTTTCACAATCCCACGGCTCCAAGATCAAAGTTCTGATACCAATCAATAGAAACTAGATCAGGTCCATAGAGAAAATGGGAAAATTCCCTTGATTACAGCATGATTGCAGAACTTCGAGGGTCTACACCTCCTAATGCCCAAAGGCCCCAATCCTCTCAAATGACAAGATGAAATCCCTCTAAATCCCTCCTCCTATTTATACAGCTATTTGTCTTCGAACATAAACCCACCCTCAATGGGCTTAATCAGCTGCCAGCAATTAACATAACTGCTTGCATTTCTTAGACTAGCATAACTAACTACTAATGGGGGTTACCTAACAGATTATCATCCTAACTAATTTGCAAAATCAGCAAACCCTTCTAGACTCTCCCATTTTTCTCATTCTCTTCTGGCATATACCTTCCAGATTCTATAGCCCTTCTGGCCTTTAAAATTGTAATGATAAATGATAAAGAGGTATATAAGTTGAATCCCTAATGTGTATTCAGCACATAGGATTATACGTATATAAATATAAAAAAAAATTACAAAAAGATGGACCTAAGTTCATTACATCTAACACTCTCTTTCAAACTAGTGCATATAAATCATATGCACCAAGCTTTACAAATATAATTAATTTTGGGTCCCACAATGATTTGATGAAAACATATGTAAGTTGATCCTTAAAGTTAATCAACTAAGTCTTGATATCTTCAGATACAATCTTTTTTCAAATAAATTGACAATCAATTTTAAGAAGTGTTTGGTCCTTTCATAAAAGATAGGATTTTTGGAGCCAAATAAACTCACAGGTAGCGGAGACCATGACTCTATATTCTATTTCTACACTAGATCTTGCCATAACATTTTGCTTGTTTCTTTTTCAAGAGATCAAATTGTCACCAATAAAGACAAAATCTGAAGGTGGATCTCTTGTCAAAAAGGGAGTCTGCCCAATCTACATCTGAGTAATCCACATAAGCAACAAAACTGAAGGTTTCTCCATATAAATTTCCTTCTACAAATCACCATTAAGAAAAGTAGTTTTGATATCTAATTGATAGAGAGGTCATTGTTGAAGAGCAGTCATGGTTATGAATAAGTGAATTGAGACCATCTTTGCAACTAGAGAAAAGGTGTCACCATAGTCCAATGCAAAACTTTGAGTATAAGCAAGCTTTGAGACAATCAATAGTTCCATCAGGGCCAACTTTGATGGCAAAAATCTACCAATAACCAACAACAAATTTCCTAGAACGCAAAGGAATGAGGTGCCAAGTTCCACTATTCTGAAGAGCACATAATTCATCAAGTATGGCCTGACACCAACTAGGATTGTCTAAGGCATTACCTGTAGTTATAGGAATTGACACAAAGGAAATAGAAGAGAGACAAGTGTAAAGGGATGGAGACAATCTATGATAGTGCATAACAATATAATGAAGAAAAGGATTACGAGTGGGGTGTATACCTCTATGAAGAGCAATGGGAAGATCAAACTCAAGTGATGGAGTCAGAGGGGACGGAAGAGGTGGTGTCGAAGAAGAGTCGAGAGGTGGATCTAGTGGATGGGGGGATGTTGTCAATGGTAGTATACCTGAAGAGGTGGTGGAGGTGGGGATCTATAGGAACACTGAATATAATAGAGGGATAATAGACAACTGCGATTGTGACAGGGAGAAGAAAAATTGGACCTAAAGTAAGGGGAAGACTCAAGGAATGTGACATTTGCTGAAGCGAAATAGCAATGAAGAGATGGGGAGAAACACTTATACCCTTTTTGGGACTAAGGAATGCCTAAAAGACACATTTATGACACTAACTGAGTAATTTATCAAGACCAGTACTCAAAATGTGAACAAAGTATGTGGACCTGAAGGTTGTAAGGAGTAAGGGATGGAGAGGTTGATGAGGAAATAAAATCAAGTGAAGAATTTTGTTATGTAAAACTTAAGATGGCATGCGATTGATGAGATAACATGCACTAAGAATATCATCACCCCAAAAATGTAGAGAAACCTAACCATGAAGTAAAAGCATACAGGTTGTTTCAATGAGATGTTTATCATTATGTTCAACCACCCCATTTTATTGAGGTTTATAACACAGGATATTTGATGAGAATACCTTGAGAAGCCATAAAATTTTGAAAAAATTGGGAAAGATACTCATAAGAATGATCACTACAGAAAATATGAATAAAAACACCAAATTTAATTTTAATTTCATTATAGAAAGATTGAAAAATAAAAAATAACTTTGAACATTTTTTCATTAAGAACAACTAAATGCATTATGAATAATCATCTATGAAAGTCTCAATATTTAACACAACTTTATCCTCAAATATCAAAAGTCAACTAAAGCAAACAAAGATAAAGTACAATGGGAAACACTCTTGGGAAAGGAATGACAACTATGTTTACGTAATTGACACGACTCATTAGACAAAGTTGATAACTTAGACCGATTTCAGACAATTTGTTGCATTTTGGCAAAGCTAGGATGACCCAATTGAGCATGAATGAGAGATGGGAATCCATCACCAACCAATAAGAGCAAATGTCGAAAGATGATAAAGACCATGAAACTCACATACGAGGACAATCATCCATTTTGAACTCTAATCCTATAAACAAACATAATCTTTTGTAAAAAAAATAATACAATAAAGTGAACAAGTAAAATGACTAAGAGATAATAAATTAAAGGGACATCTAGGAACATAAAGAATATTGTCAATAGATTAAAGGGACATCTAGCAACATAAAGGATATTGTCAATAGAGAGAAAAAGGAAAAGACGAATAGTACCAACACCATAAGAGGTGCCCAAGAACCATTCATCATGATGATAGATGGTAAATAATTCGAGGTAGACAGGGAAGAGAAAAGAGATTTATTACTAGAAATATGATCGGTGGCACCAAAGTCTAGTACTCAAGGACCAAGAAAGCTAATGTAAGTGAGGCCAACAAATGAAATACCTGTGTGCGCAACAAAAGTAGTGGAACGAGAACCCTAGCCCTAACGATCCTTATATCATTTGAGAAACTCATTGCTGAATATAGGTTGCCCTAAGTTAATAAATGAAGTAGGACCCAACTTAGAAGGTACTGAAGAAGCCTTAGAAAGAGGGCCATGGATAAGGGTGGAGAAAGAAAACAACCACCACAAGAGAAAAACAAACATAAAAAAGATGAGAAATTCCAAATACACTTCGATAGGGATGGAAGTCATAGATCTAGAAAGAGGATGCCGAGACAATCCGATGGTGCTAATTGTGGCTGAAGAGGTGGTTGGACAAGCCGCCATGTGCAGTGAAAATGTTGCGGCACTATTGTTCACGAATCGAGGAAAGGTGGCCCGTGAGAGCACATGAGACCTTTGATCAATGTGAGACTAGTAGCGTTGTGTTTGTCTGGACAGTGTGACTCTGGTGGTGGGGTCGCCAGATGGAAAGGTGACGATAGCGTTGACTGGCAGGAGTGAACAACGACGATAGTAGCCGAAAACAACCAGAAAAGTGTCTGTAGTAAAGAGTGATGGCGGAAATCGGAATGAGACACAATTTCTAGAACAAAATTTGCAACGATGGGCAGTGGGTCCACCGGGAAGGCAAGGATTTGACCTAAACTCTAGATAATGATAAAGAAGTATAGACTGAATCCCCAATATGTATTAGGCACATAGGGTTATACGTATATAAATAGAAGAAAAATTACAAAGAGATGGACCTAGATCTTTGCTTTCCCAATCAAGCCTAGCAAACATGGCAATAAAAAAGCCAACTAAAAATCTTTGGCGCTATGAAATTTTGAGTAAAGCCTAAACCATTTTGTAAGATGGTGTCCGAATCTATCCTAGATCCACTGAAACGGTCCTCACCATGTTATACACATACCAAGTCCAATAGTATTGGACGTAAGGGTGTATTGAGAAAAACCCAAGTCTCACATCAACTAGAAATAGTGAAAAAATACAGTATATAAGTGATAACAATCTTCATCTTACTCATTTTATAAGGTTGAAATTGGGCCAAAACCACTTTGTAAGATGATTGGGATTACTTCTTTTGGAAAAAAGAAACTAATAAACAAAATGTTCAACAAGCAGATATACTTTACTGCAAAATCTGTTTTTAAAAACAATAATGTATTATATGGTTTTCTACTATAACATCAATTTTCAGAAGAAACAGAAAAAAATAAAAAATTTAAACATATAACGCAGACTTCACATATTTTACAAGGATATCCTCAAATTAAAATTCAAAACTAATAGATTCCACACACACGCAGTACCTCTCCTTCATTAGTCAATGCAGTAGAATGCCATCCACCAGCTGCAATATCAACCTAGAGTTCCAAACAAATTTAATAAAAGAAATTAGATATTTCAATTATAATCAAATATTCAAAGTTTGTAGGGTACAGATACATAACACCCAACCCCTATCTTACACCCAAATATAACCCCAAACAGAGAGATGATGCCACTGGAAACAAGGAACTATACCAACAAAATTATAGAAATAACCTAGTAACTTGAGTTTGGGACCATCTCTTTGGCAGGTTCTTATTTGGGTTCTTAAATTCAGGACCAGTTCTTAATTCTTAAAATCTTCTATTAGAGTGCTTACACAATTCTTACACATGTAAGAATCATTCTTCTATAAGAACCTGTTCTTAACACAGATCAGGAGAAAAAGAGAGGAAAATACCAATATTCATAGCCAAAATCTAAGAACATGAGTACAAAACTATGATGCACGGATACTTTAAATTTGTCAATGTATCGATTTTAAAAAGAATGTATCGAGAGATTTTTAGGGAGAGGAATAAGTGTTTGAAAAAACTTTTCCAAACTAGTGAGGATAGGAGAAAGGTTGCATTGAATATGCTAACTTCTTATCAAAATCAAATAGTTTTTCTGAATTTCACTCGATTGAAGAAAGGTGGATATTGGATTCTAAATCTTGGTGGGTGATGCATGGTGCTGCTGCCCCTCTCCTTCAAAAGTTGGCATTGAAGCTTCTTGTACAACCTTGTTCGTCATCTTGTTGTGAAAGAAATTGGAATACCTACTCATTCATTCACTCATTAAAAAGAAATAAGTTGAATCCTAAAAGAGCAGAAGATTTGGTTTATGTGCATAATAATTTGCAACTTTTAACTAAAAAAAATAAAGAATATAATGAAGGAAGCTTTAGGATGTAGAACATTGGTGGAAATGCATGAAATGACTTTGATGGTGTTGAAAGTCTTAAGATGACAACATTATCTCTTGATGAACCAGACATAGGAAATATCTTATTTCATGATGATGCTGAAGAAGAAAATGATTAATATTATTCTTATTTCTTGATAATAGACAATAATAGTTTAAATTTTTTATTTTATATTTGAATTTATTAAAGATAATAATTTATTAATTTTAATTAAATATGTTTGATATATTCAATTTTGATAATATATAATAATAATATTCAATAACATTTATTATATTTTTTATAAATTAATTTATAAATTATATATATATAATATATATATATATATATATATATCCTCTCAACGTATCTTATATTTAAGATAAGAAGAATCGCTATATCGAATACGTATAGTATCCAATATATGTGCATCATAGGTACAAAACAAAGAACGAAGGAGTAGAAGAGAAGGGAATACTAAAGATGAAAAAAAAGAAAGCGGAAGGGGAAATTAAAAAAGAAAACAAAAGGGAAAGGAGGAAATTGAAAAAGAAAACAAAAAGGGAAAGAGGAAATCAAAAAAGAAAACAAAAGGGGAAATGGTAGATCCACCCTCCACCATTGTATATCTTCTGCCTCCACAACCATAGATCTGTCACCTTCACCTCTAACCAGAAGCAAAAAGGGGAAATTGGAGAAAAAAAATGAAAAAGGGAAAAATCATAGATTCGCCTTCCATCATCCTAAATCTCTCGTCTCCACCACCATTAATCCAGCTAGAAGTGTTCATCAATTTGGATCAACCCAACCAACTCGAGAATCCAAATCTCCACCACCATTGATCCAGCTAGAAGTGTTCATCAATTTGGATCAACCCAACCAACTCGAGAATCCAAACCAAACTAATTAAATTGGTTCAAATTTTTAACTTAATCGGATCCAACCTGAACCAAATCAATCAAATTCAGTGGTGATTGGTTTGATTTACAAATCCAATGAATCCAAACCAAACCAATGATGTATTTTTCTTATTATTAATTAATATATATATATAAAGTTTATGTATAATTTTTGCTAATATTTAGTTAATGTAAGTCGATTATAATATAAAAATGATGTCTATCTCTTCTAAAAACAAAACCATAAGTGAATTTTTGGACAAAAATTATGTATTTTTCTTTCCTCAGAACAGAATTTAGTATACTTTCATATAACTGGATCCAATCGATCCAAAATGAACCAACTCATTCTTGATTGGTTTGGATAATATTTTCTCCAACATCCAATTCAAACCTACATGTGAACACTCCTAGATCTGCTGCTTCCACCACCTTAGATCAGCGACACCTAACGGCCAAATCACTTGTAAGACTCATTCTTTTATAAAACCATTATAATTTTTTTTTTCACAAATCAAGTGGAAAAAGAGGGGAAATACCTAACAATATTCATAGACAAAATCCAAGAACATCACTACAAATCAAAGAATGAAGGAGGAGAAAGGGGGAAAGCAGGTTAAAAAAAAGAAAGGAGAAAAGGGAAAATCACAAATCCACCCTCCACCACCACAGATCTTCCACCTATGCCACCTCCACCTGCAACCACAAACAAAAAGAGAGAATTGGATTGGGGAAATAAAAGCAGGGTGGGACAACAGGAAGAACAAAAATGATAAGAGATTTGCCACCACCGTAGATCCACCACATCCACCAATGTCAGCTCACCTTGGCTCCCTACCACCATCACCAGTTGCTCCATTCATCATCGAATGTGGGAAGAGGAATTGAAAGGAAAAAGGTTTGGTGAAAGGGAAGAGAGAAGGCAGAAGGGGAAAGTTGAGGGTGGATATCATATGAATAAAAGAAGAGCAACAAAAATTAAGAACTTGACTATGCACGTTTGGAATTGCGTTGTAAGACATGAATATTCTCTAATGAAGAAGATAATTGTGAGAAGAGACGAGAAATAGAGAGTATTCTTGGAATATACTCAAGCATATCTTCCAACCAGCATATTGATCTATATATATTAAAATGGTTACATCAAAAATATATAACTAGTTATTTTCAAGAAAACCATTAAAGTATGACAACTTTCTAATAAGATACGTTGAACCCAGCAAAATACTAAGCAAATTGGAAAGATAATGAACATTAAATGATCCTATTTCCAACCGTATTATTAGAGCATCTCCAATGGAATCAGCTCACATGAGTTGTTTCCTAAATTGAAAAATGTAAATATGGATCCTACATTGTTTCATCACCATTAAGCAATTGACATTCAATTTTGCTCCAACAGAAGAAATTTTAAGAAACTCTAAACAACTCACTATTTTATATTTTTTTTAATTTAAATTTTGATTATAGTACATAATAAATATTTATTAATAAGAATTGCTTGGTGAAGCAACTTTTAATGTTATTTAAGAAACTAACTATGCTAACTAGGATTCCTCCAACGAAAAGTTGTTTCAAACAACTTATAATTTATTCAAGCATTTCATTAAGCATCTGCATTGGAGAAGCTCTTAGTAGCTTTAGAAGATTCACATCATGTTTGGCTCAAAATTGTTTCCAAAGATGCTAAAAATCTTACCACTAAAGTAAAAAATAAAAATGGTTCTTAAATTCTAGGTGACACTAATGGGTGCCCCGAAGTGAAATAAGAACCCAAAAAGGGTTCTAGGATTAGTGATGCTTGGAGTGAACAAAACTCCTTTTTCACATCCTACATGGATAACCAAAATTAAGTGCATAGAAATTTCATTATGATAATTTTCATGAGAGGTTAAGAAAGAGAATTATTAACCAATTCAAGAAAAAAAAATGCACAAGGCCTAGCTATTTGCTTACAAGTGTCTAGAAGTAGACTCCAAATTTTTTGTTCTTATTTAAAAGTCTAGTATTGTCGTAGTGAAACACACCGTTTTATTAATAAGAAAAAAAAAAGTTAATAAAATAAATATTATTATAATAGTGCATCTAGAGTTGAAGCACTATCCCCTCACAATATTCTTCCTGTTATCCTCGCTTGTGCACAACTTTCCCTCTCTACCCCATACCTATTGTTCCTTCATCTTATTCATCATATTTCTCCCCTTATTTCCCCAAATTGCTCCGATTAAATTCAAATTTCATTAAAGTCTTATCCCTTTGACAAAGAGATTTCCTTATTCTCTTTTTCTCTACATGCCTTAGGTCAAAGTTGAATTAGGATTTACGTTTTGAGTAAAGAGGAGTGTGTTCACACCTTGAAGCTGTTCATATAGGAATTTACATAAGGATTTTTAGTTTTTCTATATTGTGAGTTTATGATAAATATTATGATATTTTATTTATTTTTATTTAATTTCGTATTGATCTTACTGGATTACATGATTTTAAAATAGATTACGAGTATTTTGGATTATTTTCCAATAATTACTAGTTTAGGGTTTTGTAAATTGGTTGAAATGTTAAGATTGGAAATTGGGAAATTCTCAAGTTTAAGTAGAAGAATTTAGAAAAATGTTGTCTAATATTTTTGGAAATATGTTACAACCCAACAGCCATTAATGGTATTAATGGCTTAGGTGTACTTAGAAAATTATTTTTTTTAATTCTACAGTAGGAGAGGGTTATCCATTAGATGGAGCTACCACTGTAGGGGAATGACTATCAATGAGACGGAGTCACCCCAAATAGTTTATGTGAATATGAGATGCCAATTTCATCCGTTAGATGAAACTAATTTAATGGGAAAGGTCACCCATGAGGAGAGGGCTATCAACGGAATGAGATTGTTTTCCTAGTTTTATTATGTGAAAATTTAGTATAAAAGAAATGGTAAATAATTTATTCTTATTTTATTCTATTTAATAACTTTAACATTATTATATGAATTATGAATTTTATATTCTACTCATGGTGGTTATTTTCTCCTCACTAAATCCTTGTGATTTACCTCTTTTCTCTTTCCCCTTTTCAGATTCCCAGGCAGCTAAGTAGTAGACTGTTAGTACATAATTTTCTTTTTCCATTCCTTCATATTTTGGTAGCCTCAATTGTTAGAGGGACCTTATTATTGTTTTGGGTCTTGATATTTTTCTACAGCTATAGGGAGTCTGAACCTGAATTTTGAATTGTAAAAATTTACACTAGCATGAATTATATTATGTATGGTGAACTTGTCCAGTTGTGAATGAGAATATTATTAGAATATGATATTTTGAAACTATTGGGAATAGTGGAGGCTCTATCAAATTTTATTTTATTTTATTTCTGATCTTTAAAGCTCATACAAATTAAAATTGTGTTTAGTTGTTGGATTAGGCTTGCCTGGTTAAGGGTGTTAGCCTGTGTGCCGGTCATGACATTGTAGTTGGGTCATGACACGTAGTATACACTAGAGGAAGTTTAATAGTTTGGTATAGAGCATAGAAATATGTAGGATGGAAACAAGTGGGTATAAAATAAAATGAAAAATTGAAGGTGCGTGGTTGAAGAGAAATAAAGAAGAGATGAGGAAAGAGATATAAAGATGAGTAGAGAGATAGGAGAGAAATAGTACATTGGATCCCACCAATTTAAAATTATTTTTCCTCTTTTTCTTTACCACCAAACTACTTATATTAATTCTATCTTCATTCATCTTCTAAATTTCTTCAATACCAAACAAAGGCTAAGTATTTACAATATATCTAGCTTTTTCCTCTTTTTCTTCCCCACCAAACTACTTGTATTAATTCTATCTTCATTCATCTTCTTAATTTCTTCAATGCCAAACAAAGTCTAAGTATTTACAATATATCTAGCCTTCTACCTACACACAAATTTAATATTTTCTTGTGCACCAAAACAGCACCTGCTCACTCACACACATTATAATGCATGGTATAACAATGATATATATTCTGAAGCATAAATGACACAAGTTTATAAATAGGAATACTCAGATATCACTGTAAAATTTGTCTTAGTAATTAAGGAACTATTTGGTTTGAGATAATGATTTCTTGTCATTTCCTATGTTCCTGAGTGATGACAAAAAATCATCTTGTTTTCACTTTATTCTTGTTTTAAACGTATTGTGTATAGAAAATGGTGAAAACAAATTCTTTTGTTTTCACTATTTATTATACAAATCTTTGAGTGTAAAACTAAGTGTGAAAATGAAATGTGATTTTCTTATAATTATGTGTGAAAACAAAAAACCTTTTCCAATTCAAACATATCATGCTACACATTTATATTGCTGTCACTTGACGTGAAACTAGATAGAGGCTGAGGAAATAAATTTAACACCACAACTATTAGATGGATAAATTTACACTATTGAGTGTACATTATAACAGTCACATTTAAAAACTACAAGGCAAATAGGGCAAGCCATCTCGTGGTTGTCCTATAACACAAATTTCCTCTTGGTCAGTGGAAGCTTACAAAACACTAGAAAAGATATGAAAGAATGATCCTTCTGTAAACCATTTTCTACAAAGTTTACAAGGAAAAAAAGAAACCAAAAGGGGCACAGGTGGCAATATGCACATAGTCAGAAATTGTTGGGATCTACATCTATGATGAGATTACCTCCAACGAAAAACCCCAACCCAGTGTTGAACTTTCCCAATTCTTAAGAGATAGTCATATTTTTCATTTTCTCTGTTATACATTCCCATGTTACCCATTTTCATGACCATAGACAATAGTTACCAATTACTTCTCCACAGTAAACTATATTGAATGAATCCTTAATTCTTATATGCATACATCCTTGCTTTCATGTGTAAGTGCGTCGGCATGGAATTTCTTCGTTATTATGAAGCTCAAAGAGCATTCTATGAATAAGCACTATAAATTACTTTACTTCCTTTTTCTAGGGCATCACAAAATATTTAATCATTGTTTCACTTGTTAGATTGACTGCTTCTTACTTGCTAGGAAAATTAAGAGTAGAGTTCTGAAAATCATCTTGAAATTTCATATTCTTTTGGTTTATGCAGAAATATGCATCAGTTTGTACACAAGCCAAAATATATTATATATTCTGTCTGCTGACACAGAAGATGAAAATACAAGATGATTTCAGAGAATGATATACAAACCAGAGTAAGATCAGAAAGTCCTTGGACAGGAATGGGTTGTGATCTAGGTTGAGTATCTCCAGTTCCAAGTTGTCCATATTCATTATTTCCCCATGCCCATAAAGTTCCATCCTCTTGAAGAGCTAAATTGTGAAATGCTCCAACAGCAATGAGCCTCACATTTTCAAGACCTTGAACACGAACTGGAACTGAAATCTGTTTTCTATAAGATAAAGACAAAAAATTAGAAGTTAGCATAAAGTAGAAACTGTTTGGTTACTAAAATGCAGAAAACATCCGAATAAGTAATAAGATAATAGCAGCATAGTATAAAAGAAAAACACTGGATCAAGCTTGACAATTTTTTGGTAGAAGCAAAATGCCAAATTTTTGTGGTAAAGTGCCATCTATGCTACAATATGAAGCATTTGTTTGGAGCAGTGTTCTAGTTAAAGGAAGCTTTTTTGGCATGTCACTTGATTTGGGAAAGATTAGGTGTGGTTTTGCCATCTATTTTTAATAAAAAAAATTTACTAACATATATTTAGAGATTAGGAAGCTTAATCACTTTGATTTTTGTTGGGAAATCTCTCCTTGTTTACCTCAATTCCTGAAGTGCAGTTTTAATATCAATTTTTATAAGATGAAAATTAATATGGTATCAAAACCTATAGCATATTGGTAATTTTCTATTCTAGTAGACTCATTTAGTTTGGCAAGCATTTGCGGAAAAGGGGTTGTCAAAAAGTAATTGTCTGCTTCAATTCTTAGAATGCAACTTGCATATATGTTGGACAACTTTGCTCCAAATCAATTGGTTTTAAGATAAAATTTAATAATTTTAACTTTTTCTGTGGTTGTTTTTTGTATGGTTCTTTGAATAGGAGGATTCTTTATTGTAGTTTCCCTTCATCTCAACAAATTTATTACTCTTTTTTGACAAAATGAATATTACATGTCACCAGGCGGCCATGGCTGACCCCATGTCCAAACATGGCCTTCACGTGTAAGTACCACTGAGTGAGTTCCTCCTGCAGCAACCTTCACCACAAGTAATTAGAAAAATATCAAACAAGGCATCACATACGCAAGTGATGCATTTATTACAATAGAGATGTGGAAGTTCCTATACAAAACCAAACACTAGAAAGTATTTATTGCACAATTACTTAACAGACAAGAATCAAATTCAATTTATTGAGGAAGACTTGGGGGGGTTAAGGTCATAACACCAATTCTAATCACATGTCATTCAGATACACCACATAAACAACTAGAACTTTCTGGAGATATAAATGATTTTTTCCCTGTCACATAATCAGCAAAAAGCCAAGCCGATAGACTAACTCTTGTTATGGACAAAGCACATCTCACAAATTTAACCTTAAAAATTGCTCGAATTATGCACTTAAAATAAAAATGAAAGGTCAACTAAAATAATTATATGTTTACCGGTGTATTGCTCATTGGAGCTTAACCCATTATAGTTTGAACATGTCCCACAGGGCCTTACAACAATCAAGAAACAAAAATAAAATAAAATAAAATTCAGATGTATCCCTTGTTTCCAACATATCAGAAGCTATGATTTGATCTTCACTTAAGAAATAATTATAAAAACAGTATTTTTTTCTATGTGATAAGGTAACTAGTAAGCATTAGCAAAAGCAACTTATACATCTTGAAACTAAATCATTGACATATCCGATATTCTACTAAGTTTAGATGGGAATTGATTGTACAATAACAACAACCTACAAGGACTAAAAGCAACCATAAAGTTTGTCAAGACAAAATATTGAAAGTGTCATTCACATCTAACTCCTTTTTTCATAGTTTCACTTAGAGTTCAACAAAAGAATGATGAAAGGTAGATAAACACTTTCATAGGAATTATAGTTACATAAAAAAATTAATGAATTGAAAGAAAAGAAATGTACATTTAACATTAAAGATTGCCACAGAAACAAAAGAAAGGCAAATAATTTTTGTTCCACCATAGCATCCAAGGCATTGGAATACATAAATTACCTGCCGAACAACAAGCTTAGGAGCACACCGTTGAGGGATCTCTATATCTCTCCTTAAAGGTCTACCAGTATCATCCTTGCGCTCAGGTTCTTCACCGCACTGCCCATATTCATTTCCACCTAAAATCAATAATGCTAGCTTAGCTCTTAGAAGTTTGAGAATATATACACCAACGGAACTACATCAGCACTCTTTCTGAATTTTGGAGTGCTAAAAGGGAAAAGGATGTAGCATTCCACCCAATCTTCAAATTTTTGTCTGAACATAAATCAATAGTTATCAAGTATGTAGTGCAGATACACAATCCGTGTAAGCAGTCATCACCATTTACATTTTATAACAAGACTTCCTCTGAAAAGAATCTGGTACGCAGTCAGTAACAATAGGACATGGTTATTGAGATTATTTTCTACCTATGTTATGACCAAGGTTTTAAATAAAAGGTCCACAACGTCAAGCTTTTTGGAGTCTCCACAACAGGAATTGCAGTTTCATTGACTTATTTCTCCACAATTTCCCCAATATCAAAGATAAAAAATTTAAAACCTTGATTATGACACTTACCTCGTTCTTTAAATTATGTATGAAATTAAATTTGTCCAAAGAGCTATTCGACTAATAAGTGGACAGAACAGTATAGTGTGTAAAAAGCAAAGGAGGGTATATGGAAACTGAAGTGGAAAACGAGAAGACACTTTAGTGTGTTTTTCAATGTGCATTGGCAATATTAATTTTGAAAGGAATTGATTTTGAAGTGATGTGATTTTAGTTTGGATGATTTTATAATAAAAATAATCGGACTGAACAGTATAGAATTTAAAAAGGAATGAACTGAGAGTGTATGGCAATCGAAGCAGATAACGAGAAGACACTTTAGTGTGTATTTGGATGAGCATTGGCAAAATTAATTTTGAAAGAAATGTTAAGACTAAAACTCAGTATAAACTTTCTATCAAACACAAAGCTATTTAACTTTGCATTAATTCAGAACCAATTCATCAGCATGAGATCAAACATGTGAAGATTTAATGTGATTCTAGAAAATCTAACATGAAACTAAACACACACTTAGTATATTTAATGGCATTATCACTTTAGACAATGGTAATTCTACTGATCAGAAAATAATAATAATAATAATAATAATAATAGTAATAATAATAATAATAATAATAATAATAATAATAATAATAATAATAATAACAATAAGAATTGTGATGAAGAAATGGAAGCAAAAAGGATTATCGTGTGGAGTGAAATGAATAATAATACCCCAGGCATAAGCTCTGCCCTGATCATCAACAGCCAAACAGTGCCACCCCCCAATAGCCGCCTAAAAAGCAAGAGATTCATTATCAATAATCACATAATAAGCACATCATCAAAAAAAAAAAGCAAGGGTATAACAAGCATGATAATCATGAATAGAAGAGAAGACAATGAAAGGGTGGATAGATGGATGCATACCTGGACAATCTTAACACTGGAAAGAGCCTTGACCTGGCTGGGAATGTTCTCAATCTTATTCTCAGACTTGCTCTCAGCCGGGTGCCCAAGAGTGCCTCTTTGGTTCCAACCCCAAGTGAACAACTACACCGCACAAGTAACAACCACCCCGACCAAAAAAGATGAGATTTTGAACGATACCCAGGATTTATACGAACAAATTGAAGAAAAGAAAGATACAGAGAGAGAGGTAAAGATACTTTGCCATCATCACCGATGGCGAGGGAGTTTCTGCTGCCGGCGACGACGGAGCGGAAACGGTGGGGTCGGAGAGCTTCGACGAGGCAGACCCATTCTTTCTCTTCGTTGTTGCCGATTCCTAGTTGACCATCTTCACCAGAGCCCCTGAATGAAGTAAATCAATCACACACACTCCTTTGAATGAGAGAAGAAAAAGAAAGAGAAAATGTTGACAGAGAAAGAGAGAGAACAAACCATGCGATGATGTGGGAATGGGAATCCATGAAGGTTGGAGCTGAGTGATAGAGAAAGAGAGAGTGCAGAAGAAAAAGAAGATTATCACAAACAGTTTGCGTGCGTGGAGCTTACGAGTTAGTGTTTATGAACACTATTTTTGAATCCAATCACTCAACTAAATCCACTACGAATAAATTAACAATTAGTTTATTCTAAACTAAAAAAATAAAATAAAATTATATACATAGTATATTAAATGTTATTAAACGTTGAATAGTCCATTGTTTTAACGGTTTTTCTCATATAAAATAATTAAAATTAACCTCTCTATCTGTATCTATCAATATAACATACAATTAACATTAATATAAAACGTAAGTTTTTGTCGAGTATCACCATCAGAAAATCTAAAAATTAATTTAAAATAAAAATAAGCAAAATTTTATTACAGAGTTACAGACAAAAATTTAAATTTAGTTCGAGTCACATGTAATACTATAAAATTGATAATAAAAATATAAAAGGAAAAATATTTACTTCTACTAAAATATCTATCAATTTTTTCACTCAATTTTTACTTGTCACAATTTTTTTATTTTTCTTAAACCTAATCCTTTATCTCACATTCACCTTTCTTCTCAGATTTGACATTATACTAATTTTATAACTCGTAATATTATTTGTATTTAATGAATAATGAATTTTAAGAATAATATTAATTTAATATATTATTTAAAGATAATAAATTTATTTCAGATATATATCTTAACTTATATACTATTTAATTACACAAAGTGAAATATATAAATGATTTTCTATTACATAAATTTTATATAGTTATAATCAAACTATGTAGACTTACATACAAATTATTTAACTAAATAATTGAGTAAATATAAAAAAAATCTTCTAATACATAAATCTATAATTAAAAATATAAAGATATTAAATAATTAATTTAATAGGTGATACCAAACAAATTAATTTAAATGAGTAAACTTATTTATTATAAACTTGAATGACGAAAAATATATAAATGATCTTACATTTATAAATCTACAATTAACAAAATAAATATATAAAAAAAATTAAATTTGAATATATCAATAATAAAAATTATACCTCATATGAATAACTTAATCTAATATTTATATGATTTACAGGTTCTCAAATATTTATTTGTAATTCTGCAACGAAATATTAGTCGTATTTGAAGAATAATAAATTTTTAAAAATATTATTTATTTAATACATTATTAGGTATAATAAATTTATTAAAATATTTATAAATAAAATTTTAATTAAATAAATAAAACATAAAAGTATAAATATAAATATATTATTAATTATATAACTGTAATTTAATTCCTTGATTTACATAATTGAGTAAAACATGTAAATAATTTTATATTACATAAATCCTTAAGTAATATAATTATAATCAAATTACTTTATTTATATACAAATTAATTTATTTATTTAAAAATTATTTGACTAAACAGATTATTATCCTGTATAAACTTACAATTAATAATAAAATATATTAGATTTAATTTTCATTAAAGTATATTAAACCACTAATTTAAATTATAAATTTATCTATTATCGATTAAATATGTTAGTATTTTTATTAAATAATAAAAGTTGTACTTATATGTATAATTCAATCTAATATTTATATTGTTTAAAAGTTATTTTAGATTTTTTTTAAAACATGTATATATTTCCATTATTAGAATTTTTAAATATTTTTTTACTCAAATACAATTTATTTATTATTTATTATGAGGGATTTAATTTTTATTTGAAAAGTTTCTTCAAGAAGCTTTATTAATCAAAGCTTATTAAGCTTCTTCCATTTTCTTTTCTTTTTCTTTATATTTTTTTTTAATATATAGATACCATAATTAAACCAAAATCATTAATTTTATTTAAAAAATTTGAATAAGCATTCTAATTTAAGAAATTTATTAATTCTTTATTATTATAGAAAATTTTAATTTTATAAGCATTTTAATTATTTTAATTTTAATTTTAAAATAGGATGTTATAGAAAAGAATAAGATTCATTGCAATTTCATTCCATTATCTAAAAAGAAAATGTTTTGCCAATAAACATTTTTAATAAACTTGTAAGAAAACATAATTTTGATATTAATAAAATAATTTACAAATCGTTTTTTTAATATTATTTCCTAATATTAAACTATTTTAACGAGAAAATGAAGAATAA
Organism: Macrotyloma uniflorum; assembly: GCA_016859785.1. Classification (NCBI taxonomy): domain Eukaryota; kingdom Viridiplantae; phylum Streptophyta; class Magnoliopsida; order Fabales; family Fabaceae; genus Macrotyloma; species Macrotyloma uniflorum. The sequence continues at coordinate 8,289,760 of BDMB01000003.1, forward strand.
GTTTAATATTTTTTTTAATAATGGTGATACAAAAACTTTACTTAAAATTATAAAAAAATAATAATAAACTGAAAATAATAATAATAATAATAATTTACAGTATCATAATTCAATAATTTCATAATTTTTAGAAAAAGTAAGGTTGTGATATAAAAAATATTCCAACTCAATTAATTTATACCTATTAATTTCTAAATAACGTATTAAATTGTAAGATCTATTAATTTTTAAATAATATATTAAACTCTAAAAGTCGTATATATATATATATAAACTATTTTTATTCTAATAAAATTTTTTAATGATGATTATCTTCATCTTTAAAAGAGTCTTTTTCTTTGAACAATTCACTAATATAAACATCTTTTAAAGGGTTTTTTTTTACAAATGAGTCTCCTAAGGTTTGGAACTTTTTTTGAACTTGATAATCTCATATGACATAAATTAATGTCTTCATTGTTTCCTAGATTTGCATATAGGGTTGGTGTTATGTCTTACTCAAGGGTATAAACCAAGCTTCTCTACTTCTCTTGATGTTAGTGTTGTGTCTTACTCAATGGTATAAATCAAGCTTCACTTGATGTCATCATAGGCTATGAGTGAGGAGAAATCTAATAGGATTAACAAATGTTATGTCACCCTCATATAGAATGTAATGATTGTGGAAGTCGACATTGCATCCACAACATAATGTAACTTGATATAAACTTCAAAGTGATAGGTGGTATGTTAGAATTTCTTAAGAACTCAAAACAAATACGAATACTAAGGAAATAAGTATTATACCTAACCTATTCTTCAAAATAAACTCTCATTAATATCGTCAATATTTGATATGGTTGGTTGTATGAGTAAATCTCCTACTCCTCAAACTAAATACACAACATAATAATCACCATATATACATATATCACTCACAATTTCTACTCATCAAACTATTTCACTTATCGCACATTTTAGGTCTTGCACTTTATTATCAAACATCTTTAATATTAATGATATTATGCCATAAAATGAATGACTACTAAGATAATATACTACAAGTCCAACATATACGATTCACATACCCCAATAATAAAGATAAAATTTAAAGTTTGTTTTTTAGTTAATCCTTTCAAGTAACACCATAATTTGAAGATATTCAAGGTAATTTTGACGAGTTTGCATATCTATCAAAATTGGAGGATAAGATCAACATTGTTTCTCATAACCTGTCCACTAATTTAGATATGTTTAAAAGATGTGTTTGTTTTCTCACCTTCTCTTCTTCTTTTTTTATCTTTTGATTTCTTAAAGAAGTCTTATAACATTATAAAGTAATTTGAGTTTAAAGCATAACTATTATAACTCATGAATATTGTTATCAACTCTCTTTATAGGAAAAAATATATCTTTCTCAAATAATTTTCTAATACTTTAAAGATGGATGTGATGGTGAGTGAAGAAGAGGTAAAAGAGTGTAGGAACATCAAAATTAAAAGTTTAAATGATAACCATGAGAAATGAGGATGAGAGGTAAATTACATGTCCATTTTAAATTAATATAAGTATTTTACTTGACAATAATAAAAACAATAACCCTATAATATTTCATTACTAAACAACTTCATTAACCAAATAAAATATCAAAAATCACCCTACAACACACAACACCACACAAATAATTTTTTTTATTCATCTTTAAGCAAAATATTCAACACATAAACTAAAGGGTGATGAGTCATATATCCTAATTTTTTAAAATACCCGTTCAACATCTTTCAAAAATTTCTTTTAATAGAAGTTTTGTCTGTACTTTTAATAATAAAATAATACTAAAAAATTAGTATCTAGTGATAGTTAATGAATTTAAGAATGTCTATTTATGATTTCTGTAACTTAAAATAATTTTCTCATTCTTATATTGATCTCGAAATTTCACATTTTCATTCCCATGTCACTTTCTCAAATTATTTTTTATTTTATTTTAAATTTATAAATGTAGCAAGATCCAACACATAAATTAAATTTTTAATATAACTATTTAGGTAGTAATTTTAACAAATTTCTTAATCGTAGGAATAAAAAAATTAATGAAATTATTACTAATGTATGAAAACTAAATAAAATTTTAATATTATATTAAATTCAAATATTTATAACAATTATTATAAAACATATTTTATTCTATATAATTATTTCAATAAATACTTATTTTTATTTGACGAGTCGTATAATATCTTAAAAAAATTACTTCATTATTAAAATAGTTACTATAACTGTTTAATTTAATTTATGAGTCCTACCATTTATCGAAATATTAATATTGAATCTCCATTATTATCTCTTCTTCATCATAACAAATTTTAAAAACAAACACTCTTTACATACACAGTGTCACTTCATGTCCTTTAATAATAAATTTTATTAAGTAAAATTATATCACTTGAAAAACCATAGTAAAGATGACTTATACGTTACATTAATTCTTTAATGGTTTGAGAAATATTAATGTGTTGATGATTGCAAATTGAAATTATATTATATACTTATATGTAAGTGTTTTTTTTTTTCTCTAACTTCATTACCTAAAAATCTAGCAAAATCCTATGGTAATATTTTTCTTTTCTCTTTCTTAGTGAAAAAACTGTGTTCCCAATACTGCAACTGAGTTTTGTTCACTGAACCAACAAATTTCTGAGGCATAATCCCAATCTCATTCTCAAACCTCAATGGGTTACATTCAAGACGCACGCGGGAATCACGTTAAGAAGAAGGTGGAAGAAGGTACCTCCTCTTTTCTTCTTCATCTATTAACCCTAAATCCTAAACGCTCCGTTTTGTTACTTACAAAAAAAGAAGTGCAGAAATTTATGACGTTGGAGGAAGAAATGAGAACCCTTTTAGTTAGTCGTGGGCTTAATTCAAACGGGTAGTTCTCATACGAATCCGAGACGGGGTTAAGATTAAGATCAAGTTCTTTTTCAATTTCTTTTTGATTGGTGAAATTAATGTGATGGTGTATCATCAAATTTGCAGCTTTGCGCAGCAAAATGAAGCAGAAGGCACTGAAGGAGTGTGATCGTTACACGGCAAAGTATGCTGAATGCGCTTCTGGGAAAACACTGTCAGTTGTGTGGCGCTGTCGCCAACAAGCTAAAGAGTTGAATGATTGCCTTCATCAATTGTAAGCTCTGTTGTCAAATTAATCATTGTTTGATTTCTTTGATTCAATTCTAGGATTGTTGTGTGGAGAACAAGAAGAGTAGAATTTGATTCTCGACAATTTGAATGCATTTGTTCAAGTGTTAAGCTATTTTAGACTGTCATCCCATCATGAAGTGGTACGGTAAAAGTTGAGTTTCATAATAGTTTACCTTTTAAAAGTCATATTTGAAAAAGTTTATGATTGGTTGACTGTAAAATTTTTTATAGTGATAGTGAAAATTATAGTATAAAAAATAGTCATTGTTGTCTTCTATTTGTACCTGTTGCCCGTTCATTTCATTCTTGATTCTCCCTTGTGTCTGTGCATCGTATTGTGTTGCTCAGAATTCTTGATATAATTGCTGAAGCGAAGATTTAAGCTCTTAATGTAGATCAGGGTTTATCAGTCCTAGTTTATATTCAGTGAAGATATACCAAGTGAAAACATATCAGGATGATGGATAGGTACAAGTGAATTCAAAGGGACTTGACAAAGTGAATCTTAGCCTGTTGAAGAAAGAGGCAAAGTTTTGTTCCTCATTTGCCTTTTCAGTTGTCCTGTTTTCATTAATGATTATGAACACCACCATGTTTTCACTCTATTTCTTGTATTCAAATATTTTTATGTTGTTTTCTAGTATCCTGTATAAATTATTGAAAATAAGAAGCAAATTGAAAACAAGGTATTTGTAATTAGTGATGATACTAGAAATTAGAACATGAAAACCTTTTTAAGCCAAATAGGCCTTAAAGTCGTACATGTTGCCCATATCTTTGGGTAAGATTCTATTGAACTTGTGCTACACAATTCTTTTCGGACTAAACCCTTACAATGTATTTAGATAGAGATTTTTTAGAGGATAATTCATTTCTATAGGGAATTTGAAATGTTTTATGACAAACACGATTTTTTTTGGTTGATTTCAACTGATGTTATTTTCAATTGATGTTAGTCAGGTTTTTTCAGCTGACATCAATTAAAGTTATTTTTTGGCCGACTTAGTTTGAGGTTGTTTCTCGATTGACGTTAATAAAGATTTTCTTGGTCAATGTAGGAAAAACTATTTTTCAGAGATGTCATCTAGAGTTATTTTATGGACGTCAATGAGACTATTTTTCACCTGATGTAGATCATGATTTTTCGGTCGATGTTGATAGGAGTAATTTTTTTGTGATTATTGTTAGGATTATTTTTTCACTGATGTAGATCAATTCTTGCTTGACTTTAGTCAGTTTTTCTTTAATCTGGTTGATCTAGTTGACTTTTGTAATTATTTGAAAAATGAATCAATTTTGAATTGAAAGCATTTCAAATTTAATGTATTTTAATTTTCTTGAAATTGTGAAATTTCCTATCCAACCACATGGTTAAGTTGGTCTTTTAAAGATTTATTTTCACCAAATTGAAAGATATAAAACTTTACCAGTTTCATTCTTTTGTAGGACTAAAATGTGTACACAAAATTTTGAATTTGGTAACTAGTTTACATATTTCATAAAATATTTTGGTAACAAATTCTTTGGAGGACTAATGTAATGATACTTTAATCTTTGTAGGATCAATTTAAAGGTTTTAGTTTCTTGTCAAGTTTACTGATACATGTGATGCTGAAAACTTGATGACACATATTCATGTCTTGTCTTATGTGCACTTAGTCATTAGAAATCTCCCTTTTCCTGAATAAATTCTGTTCATCTGTTCATTTGTACTTGCTGTCAAAATTCTTTAGCATTGGAGATCCAGAAAAGGTGAAACATTTGTGTAAAGAATGATGTCTTACTCTAGTCTTTAATGTATTATTTTCTTATCAAGTTTACTTATACTTAACATGGATGCTGAAAACTTGATGACATATATTTATGTCTTGTCTCTTGTGCACGTTAGTCATTAGATTAGAAAGAACTAGGCGAGAGGTCTCTCTTCAAGGGATTTCCCCTTCACTAAGAATTTCTCCTCTAACATAAGTAAAAGCTCGATCTCTAAATGATGACAGAATAGAATGAATCCTCCTGTCTTAATTCCCCTGTTTATATCTAATAAATTCCTATAACTAACACATTAACTACTGTAACTGTCTGTAGCTAATTTTTCCTTCCTTCTACCTAACTCCTAACACTATGACCTAACTCCTAACACTATGCCTAAGTTGGAAAGCTTTTTCTTTAACATTAAGCTGTTCTGTAAAAAAAAATCTGTCTATAAAACAAGCCTTCTGTTTGGGACATCTACTTTAATTTTGTATAAATTTTTTTTTTTTACTGAAAAAATAAGCTATTTCTTTTAATCTTAACAAATTGTAACTTATGATTATTTTTAAAGAGCTATTTTTTCATTTAAGCTTCATACATACTCTTTCACTTCTGTAGGTTATTTTTCTAATATCCAAATTTAGCAAAATTACCCAAATAAAAGATAATTTTGATTATAATAATTATAAAATAATAGTCAATTATAACATATAAATCGAATATGGAAATAATCTAATTTTCAAAGTTGTCAAGACATACCTAAATTTAGGTGTGCTTTAGAATAATTAGATGATAGAACAATTTTCTTAAAAAATTGAGATGTATACGTTGATTTTTGACTCATGAGAAATTTCATTTTTATTTAGTTGATTTATTTTATTCCCTTCTCCTGTTTGTGTTTGTGGAAAATTTTTTTCTTGATTGGCTTACGGTTTATAAAATGATAAAAGTCTCAACCTCCTAATGAAAGCTTGCAACTTTACGATTGCCATACATGACGCCTTAGAGGGCAAAGTGAAAAAACCTTGAGGAATAGACCAGCACTCAGCGCACATGAAATGCGCTGAACGAATTTGTAACAAATTCAGTTATATTTCGCTCCGTGCGAGCATTCGCTCAGCGCGAGAATTTGCTCAATGCCTCTTCTTTTCCTCCAACTTTTTATCACTTTTCAACTCCCTTCTTCTCATTGAATGGCCTGCACTTGGATTAACCAAAAATGGGTCTTTTGTGGTCATTTAGTTTTACTTTTCCTCGGAAAATGCTTTGAAATAATCTCTTTTCCATGAACATATAAACACTTAACAAACAACTCCCCTTTTTAGACCTTGCTCGTCCTCAAGCAATAACTTTGTACCCAAGTGGATCGATCAACTTCACTCTTACATGCATGGAGTAACACTGAGTCATGGTACATAATCGAGAATTCTCATCATACCGCATAAGTATCCAAGATCACTTTGAGGACGTTTTCTAGATTTGCTTGTTTAATATATTTGCAAATGTAAAATGATTTACACCAGCCCAACTTTTAGTAGAAGACATTTAGGTTTCATTTGTTGGTAGTATGCGGATATTTCTACAATTTTGACATACTATCTGTTTATCTAATTTAAACCATGTATATTTCTGTACCTTCTAGTTAATCTTATGCTCAGACCAGATACATAGGAATGATACTTGGTTAGAGGAATGACACATAGGAAAGATATCATGCCAATTGGAAGAGTGATACAGTAAAGGTGATAAAAAAAGTATATTATACATGTGTATATACATCATGTTGTCTGCATGTTATATACATCCTGTTTATCTGATTTAAACCATGTATTTCTGTACCTTCTAGTTAATCTTTTGCTCAGACCATATACATAGGAATGATACATGGTTAGAGGAATGATACATAGGAAAGATATCATGCCAATTGGAAGAGTGATACAGTAAAGGTGATAAAATCAGTATTATACATACATCATGTTGTCTGCATGCTAAATCTTTCTATTCATTAGGTATTTGAAAAAAGAGCAAACATACTGCATTTTGGACCTTCACATAGTGGTTCAAAATAATTGTGATAATTATGAACTATCCTTTATTTTCAAACTAATAACACATCTAATTTACTTCCTAATTACTTCTTATTCACAGATTTAGAAGATGCCTGTGTGGATAAGTAGTCTCATACAGTACAAAATAGAAACATCCTATCTCAAAAAAATAAAAATTCTAATGGCCTGTTTTCTCACTCTGCTTTGCAGATGGGCCTCATGTCCTCATGTCCTCAATGTCTGCCACAGTGGATTACCAAATGGAAATTCCAAATTTCCAATATAATGAAATTTTACTCTTCGCAAAGATTTTTTTATTGATAATCTAAACTTGATTTAGTTTTACATGCTTAATTTGTGCAAGCCTATGTGCAAGATTGTCTAAATTATACCTACTTTCTTTTCATTGTTTCATCTTCTTATTCTGGATCCATGGACACTCAAAAGTTGACATAGCACATTCATAGCATATTAGCCTGATGATTAAAATGATTGTAGGCCTCTTGTGGGGGAAATAGTGGAGGAACTGGGAACTGCATATCCTTTTATTGTTTACTTTCTGTCAATTCATCCTCTTTTGAGTAATTGTAAATTTCCATCATGTCTGTGATCAAAGTGGAGAAGCATCAGTCAATATTAGCATTATTTATTGTTTATCATTTGTTCTTCATGTACATTTGATTTTCCACTGTCTCTCTTTCTGCCATTATCATCAGCTTAATCACCTATACAACCAAAGTTGTATTTTGTGAAATATTGGAGATGCGGTTTAGTATATATGTGTTGCTATGAATGTGGAATTGATCTCTTGTTAATTCTTTTACAGCACCAATGATTCTATTTTGGAGGAAATGAAGAAAGAATACATGTTAAAACAAGGAGAGGGCTCTAGTAGAATCCAGACTGCTTAATTTCAATGTGTACGGTATAATATGATGCATCTTGCATTCAAATTCTTTAGAGATTTAGAATGAGGTCTTCATTATTGTGATGTCATGGACCTTCATTATAACTCGAACTTTTCTTTCTGTGAATTTTGTATGGATAATAGAGCAATAATGAAATGATCTTGCTTTGTATGATGTTTGTTACTATGATCTTAAAGGATGTTCCTACTGGAGCCATTTTGACTAAGGTTGAAGTTTAGAAGAGGTCGAGTTACGTTCAAAGCCAATCCATCATGAGATTAACTAGGAATTTTAGAAGTTTAGTGATTGGGAACCAGGAATGTTGCAAAACAGACACAAGGGTAGAGTGTGTGGAGAGAGATTAACTACGATGGTTTAAGGAGTTTGAGCATACATTATATTGGATTTACTATTTCATTAAATTGAAGTGTATTAGGGATCACAAATAACTTCATGGCAGTTTAAAACTTGTCATAAACCAATGATTACCATCTACTAAAACTTTGAATGTGATATTTTCTTATTAACACTATTTTTTTTTTCAAAGAATACATGAAATTTGAAGAAATTTGAATAGTTTTTTTTCAGACTAATTTGGAAATAGAAACTACTCATATAGATGAATATTTATTTATTAATATATATTTAAAAATGTCCTTTTATTAATATAGCTAAGGCTCTAGTCAATTTATGTTTTGGAGTGTAGTTTTATTTGAATTTATAGTATAAAAAGAATAATTTTGGAATAATTTCAATTTTTAAAAAATATGATAAATTTTAGACACTTATATAATTTGAGAAAAAAAAGTGAAAATTGGTTAAAAGTAATTTATTTTAACCTTTTCAATAAGAAGTATGCTGATATATATATCTTAGGAACCTTTTTTTTTTTATAAATAAAGAATAGTGTGATTTTATAAATAAAGAATAGTGTGATAATAAAAGAATAATTTACTATAGAAATAATTTAAATAAAAATTCTAATTATATTAATTATAAATTTTATAACAATTTCATGTAATTATTTTAATTAAATATATTTATAATTATATTAACATTGAATCAATAGACCCTTAATAGACATTGAATCAAATGACTCTAATTGATGATGTAAAAACTAGTTTATTGAGTAAATTTAGACGAAAACAATATCATTTCTCTATCGTTCATAATTTTATAAAAATATATGATATATTTTATTGGATTAATAATCTAATTTAATTCAAATAAATTGGATTAAATTTATGATTGAACGATGAATTTTGTAGGTTAAATTTGAGATTCGATTCAATTTTATTAAACTTATTATATAATAATAATAACAAGAAAACAATTTATTTAATTTTTATATTAATGAAATATATATTTTTGAAATATTTTTTATTTAATTATTAAATATTAGAAAATATAATCTATTTTAAAAAAATATTTTTAAATTTCCATTTTAATAAAAAAATTATTTAAAAAAAATCGGTGAATTATTAACAAGTTGGATTTGATTGAGTAAAAGAATATATATATATATATATATATATATATATATAATCTATTTTCATTAAACTTTTATTATTAGGTTATATATATATATATTTATAGATAAATTGAAGGATAGACATGAACAATTTTTTTTTTATCAAATGAGATAAATAATTTATTATAATAAATAAATATTTAGTTTTATTAGTCCATTTGAAAAACTTGAAAAATAGATTAGATTAAAAAAAATTGTAGTATAAATTAAATTAAGCCATTTTTTATTTGACTCCCTTAAATAGTGATTTAAATTAAATAGTTTTAAATTATATTAATACATTAATTTATAAATTAGTCTAATTTTTTAAAATAATAATTATAATTTAAAAATACTTATTTTATTAAAATATATATGTATGTATTATAATTTATATATTACTTTACACCCAACGAATTTGTGTTTGTGGAAAAATAATTTTTATGTTTATCTTGATTAGTTAAGAAAATTATTCTGTATCTCAAAAAATTGTTTGAAATTGATTTTTTCTTTAATTTTATATTATTTTTACTTGAACTAATAAAGATTGATGTTGTTGAAAGTTTTATGTCTAATTTACTTTGTTTTAAATTTGAGATTTTTTGAATTTCAACCGATAAATTGTCGAAATTTTGTGAACATATACAAACATTAAAACATTAAGTAAAAGAAAATAATATTTAACTTATCATTATTTAATAAAATTTTGTGTATGATTTTCTTGATAATAGTATCTTTAACATAGAGGTTATGATGAAACAAAAATGTATGAAAAATTTACTTCAAATAATTACCGACGTCACCTAGTCAAAATAGCACATTAGTAGCCATTAAAGACCTGTGTGTGAGTGGTAGATAATTAAATAGATACACTTGTATATAAAAGATTAGAGGCGGTATTAGAGACGGTAATAGAGACAGTAATAATGAGATCTTGAAGAAATGAACAGTGATAATTGCAACTTTTAATCGTTGTACATAATTGATTAGTAAGTAAATGAAATTATATGACCTCATACTCTTTTTCTGACTACACTCTTGACAATGCTTTTGGAGAAAAGGGATTGTGTTTTTCCTTACATTGTACCCATGGGTTATGGACCGTCAACCGATGATTATCTACCTAACATAGGACTAACATAATCCGATGATGGTATGTGGGCAATATGAGGTCCAATGGTACTTAGAGTATCAATAAACTATGATAACAATGTGGATGTATGCATGTATCTATATATTTATGTATGTGTGTATGTATGCAGAAATATGATACTTGAATTTTAAAGTGTAATTGTATGTATTATTTAAATGTAAGATATGAAGTCTTTCTTAAAGTATTAGATAAAAAGTTTAAAAAATTTATTTAGTTAAATTTTAGTGATGAGGAGAAGACTCATCCCTTCCACCTATTTTTCTGGAGAAGAAAATGAAAATGTCACAAAAAAATATTTGACTAATAGAATTACATTATCTTAATAAGGTTAACCAAATTTTTAGAGAGTGGCAATATACTTATTTCTTTCATTTTTCATTACCCTTAGAATAGATGGACCTAATCCTATAGTTAATATAGAGATAAATGTATCAAATAGGGTTCCTCTAAAGTGGTGACCAAGAAAATGAATTAATCATATAGTTACATATTATGTATATAAAGGTATAAAAAGAACTAAAAATACTATTTACCATCTCTTACAATTTTTTGACCTTGATGAGTATGAGATGCGTACATCTTATACTTAGAAAGAAAATGTTAACTACAATAAAGGTGGAGATTAGAAAATGTTAACTACAATAAAGGTGGAGATAGATATTGGAGATTTGTCATTGAATGAATTAATACTTGAAGTGAGAGAAACTTATAATGTTATCTTTGATGAAGACTAGTTGTAAGATTTATTCTAGGTATTTTATCAGAAGAAATTTGCATTTGTAAAATTTAATTTATTTTGTTATTAATATTTAACTAAGTCCAAATTTATTTTAAATTTATTATATTTTAACAAGCAAGTTTAATATTTTTATATATTTTATACAATTTTATATAATATTCACATCTTATACTAAAGTATGGAATTTTTAAATGTAAACTGTGTAAAATTTACTTTTTTTTTTTTAAATTATAATTTATATAAAAAATGATTCCAAGTTGTATATTTATGAATATTTATTATCCGGGTTTGTAAAAATATGTACCAACTAAAATTTTTATACATAAAAGTAATTTAATTTTTTTTTATATTTTTATTGATTTCAAATATTATCAAATGAGAAGTATTTTAAGCAAATTCAAGTTTTTTTTTATTTTATTAAAATATAATGTGAATAATTTTTAATTAATCAATAAATATTATTTATTTTTATAATGTAAATAATTTTCAATTAATCAATAAATATTATTTATTTCAATAAATATTTTAAAAAATAAGAGAAAAATTATCTAACAAGTTAGTGACATTATGTTTAGTAAAATTTTTCTTATCTTATATTTTGGAGAAGGAATAAAAATTAAATATAATTTATTTAAACATCTTCTAACTTTAATTTACTGAAACAATAATAAAACCTTCAAAAAAAATTGAATCTAAGTTTCAAAACCAGAGTGATTCATCTTAACCATACTATCTTAACAAACATGAATTAAGAATAATTATGTTTTTTTTTTTTTATATATTCTCATCCGCTTAATTTTAAAGACTATTTAATATTTATTATTTATTATTTTCTACAGTTATATTATTAAGTTATTTAAATTGATGACCATAAGAAGAAATTCTCTTCTAACATGATAAAAAAAAAAAGATAAAATATATTTTATATTTACAATAAAATTCCTAATATATTAAATACATTTTTCAATTTTTTTTATTTCTTTAAAATTTTAACATATAAATTTTAGTTAATAATAATGATAAATAAAAAATTTACATTGAAGACAATCTTAACATAATATTAGTCATACATTCAAAATCATTTTTAATCATAAAAATTACGTGTTAAAACTATATCCACATTAATTATTCATTTATCATTATTATATGTTTAGAATTTAGATGGACAAAATAATAATAAAACTATCAAATAATATATCAACATTTAAGAGCAAATTCTCTTATATTAGCAACAACATCAAAAGTTCATATGCACTTTCTTTATAATATCTCATAAAATTTTTTCATACTTTCAAACACCTTCAATGCTTCTTCTAGATTTTCTACCCAAGAATGTGAATGAATAATCATACTAAAGGTAAATGTATCAAGGTTAAATAAAATCCCTATTGACTCACAAAACCTTTTCAATAACTCAATTCTTAAAAAACAATTAGAGGCTCATCAATTCCTACCTTTATTATCCTCAAATCAAAGTAGTATAAGTAATGATATTAGAATTCAAACCCTCACATTTATTGGTCATACCACTCACTAAATTTGGTACAATTCTCACTTTTCCCACCCAAAATTATTTTGTGAAAAACTTACATTTCCAATGGGGCATGCAAACTTGATCTTTTACAATGTCTTTAAATCCAAGTATGAACTTTAATAAAGAATAGCTGCATTGACTTGTATTTAACTTAAAAAATATATGAAAAGACACATAACTAATCTTAATAAACTAAGTACAAAATTTATATGAAAAATTAGTTGAATTAACTATTCAACTCAAAAATTAAATGGTTCATCTAAAAAATAAACTCTAAAGCAGTAAAACATCTTGAATATTAAATGTTCAGTTCTTTATACATCCCCTTAAACATCTTATACACCTTTTGTTAAAGTTTAATTTGCTTCAAAGAAATAATCATGTTTCTCTATATATTTTTTAATAAATCATAGGTTATTATTGAGAGATTAATTTTTTTTCCAAATATGAAATTGTAAAATAGTTTTCATGCATAACAATACTCAACCAAAAATTATAACTCAAAGTTTATGGCTATGACTTTTTTGTTCACTTTCATTAAAAAGACATTATCCATTATTAATTTACTTGCAAATTTTAATTGAGTTAATTCAATTTATCAAGATTGACCCATCCCCTTAAAAGTATAATGAAAAAGGGTCTTAGGTAGACATTATTTAGTAATTGAGAAATATAATTTTTAGAAAAGAAATATTAAACCATCTCAACAACTTACCTTTAGGATAATTATGTATCATATAAGAAGAGATTGAGATATAAAAATAACTACTTAATAACTTTTGGTAGTGTAAACATAATGCAACTTCTCGATCAAATAGAACTTTTGGTAGTTCAAGGAACTAGAACTATCCTTTCCCAAAAATGAAGGAGAAATAAAAAAAAAGAGAAAAAGAAGAAAAGTCACATACAATAATATTAATTAGCACGCATTCGAGTTTAGAGGAAGAGAAAATAAATTTATTTTTTATTTTGATTTATTTTACTTTCTTTTTGTGAACTTTTATATACTAATTTTTTTTTTCAATTTCATCCTTTATCCTCAAAAATTATAAATTAGAAACATAATTTTTTTAACAAGTATTTGATTTGTGTAAATAGATTTAATTAACATAGATAAAAAAGTAACATCAAATTGTTTTTATTTTATCGAAGAATCTTCAAACTTATTCCAAACTAAAGTAAATTATATGGGTGGTAAAAGTTGAATTTGAAATTAATTTATCTTTATACTTTATTTTTTTTCTTATGTCCTTATTTTTTTAAATGGTTAGAATAATTTTTATTAATATTTGAAACATTTCTTTACTTAACTTTATACATAATAATTTTATATTATTCATATACAATTTTTTATACGTTAAAATAATATTTAAAAAATATCTAAATCTTTTATGTTGTATATATATCTCCTGCATCAATTTTCATAGTTATTTTTAATAATTTTTACTCATTCTCCCTCTATTGAATCAATGCCGAAGATATTATTATTATATGATTGCACTTAAACAATAAAAAATATATTCTTTTAATAGGATAGAATTCACCGAATTATATTAAAAGAATACAATTTTTCTTATTTAAGTACAACCGAAATAACAATAATATCTTAGATTTCAAATCGTTAAAAGAAGAATTCATAAATATTATCAAGAACAATTATGAAAATTGATTTGAGAGAATGAATATGTATACAAGATAACAAATTTGTGAATAAATTAACACCTATGTATGAAGTTAGATAAAAAAAAAATACAAATATTAATAAAAATTAATCTAACCATTTAAAGAAATAAAGACATAAGAAAGATAAAAAAAAATAAAACATGAACTAAATTAATCTCAAATTCAAATTTTACTACACAATTTAACTTTGTTTGCCATAATCTTCAACATTGTCCAATAAAATAAAAATAATTTTATGTTAGCTTTATTCATTTCAATTAAATTTATCTACATAAATAAATACTTGGTAATAAAAATTTATAATTCTCTAATTCTTCATAGATATAGAGGGAGTTGAAAAAAAAAAAAATAGAATGTAAAAAGTAAAAAAAGAAGAAGTAAATAAACAGTCAAAGTAAAGTACAATTCTCACTATTCCCATCCAAAATTATTTTGGAAAAAGCCTACATTCCCAATGGGGCATGCAAACTTGATCTTTTATCATGTCTTTAAATCCAAGTATGAACTTTAATAAAAAATAGCTGCGTTGACTTATATTTAACTTAAAAAATATATGAAAAAACACATAATTAATCTTAATAAATTAAGTACAAAATTTTTATAAAAAATTAATTGAATTAATTATTCAACTCAAAAGTTAAGTGGTTCTTCTGAAATAAACTCTATAGCAGTTAAACATCTTGAATATTAAGTGTTTGGTTGGTAATACTTCCCCTTAAACATCTTACACATCTTATGTTTAATGTTTTGTTAAAGTTTAAGTTACTTCAAAGAAATAATTATGTTTTTCTAAATATTTTTTAATAAATCATAGGTTATTGTTGAGAGATTATTTTTTTGTCCAAATATGAAGTTGTAAAAAAAGTTTTCATGCATAACAATAGTCAACAAAAAATTATAACTCAAAGTCTATGGTTATGGTTTTTTTTTTTCATTTTCATGAAAAAGACATTACCCATTATTAATTTACTTGCAAACTTTAATTGAGTTAATTCAATTTATCAGGATTGTCCCTTCCCCTTAAAATAATAATAAAAAAGGTTGTGGATGCACATTATTTAGTGATTGAGAAAAATAATTTTTAGAAAAGAAATGTTAAACCATTTAAATAATTTACCTTTACAATAATTATGTACCATATAAGAAGAGATTGAGATATAAAAAGAACTACTTAATAACTTTTGGTAGCGTAAACATAATGCATGTTCTCGATGAAATAGAACTTTTTGTAATGCATGGAACTAGAACTATCATTTTCCAAAAATGAAGGAAAAAAAAAAAAAACAAGAAGAAGAAAATCAACATACAATAATATTAATTAGTACATATTGTAGTTTATCAAAATCAAAATATTTCTAGTCTTCCTTACCATATCCATAATAAGTCAACTAAAAATATTGCTGTGACATTCGAGTTTATAAGAAGAGAAAAAAAAATTGTTCTTTATTTTGATTTATTTTTCTTTTTTTTTGTGAACTTTTATATACTATTTTTTTTTTCAATTTCCTCCTCTATCTTCAAGAATTATAAAGTTAGAAACATAATTTTTTTAGCAAGTATTTGATTTGTGTAAATAGATTTAGTAACATCAAATTGTTTTTATTTTATTGAAAAATTTCAAACAAAATTAAATTATACACTATGGTGAAAGTTGAATTTAAGATTAATTTAGTTTTATACTTTATTTTTTTATCTTTGTTATGTCCTTATTTATTTAAATGGTTAGAATAATTTTTATTAATATTTGTAATATTTTTTTACTTAACTTTATATGTAATCCTTTAAATGATTTTATATTATTTATATACAATCTTTATATAGGTTAAAATAACATTTTAAAAATTATCTAAATCTTTTATAATGTATACATCTTTATCTTCCTACATCAATCTTCATAGTCATTTTTAATAATCTTTACTAACTCCCTCTCTACCGAATTAATGCCCAAGATATTTTTGTTATATGATTGTACTTAAATAGTAAAAATTGCATTCTTTTAATATGATTGAATACAATTTTTTTTATTTAAGTGCAAATTCTTTTAATATGATTGAATATAATTTTTTTTATTTAAGTGCAACCAACTAACAAAAATATCTTAAACCTGAAGTCGGTAAAGGAAGAATTCATAAAAATTACTAAGAATGATTATGAAAATTGATTTGAGAGGATAGATATGTATACAAGGTAATAGATTTAGATGTTTTTTAAATGTTGCTTTAACCTATATACAAATTGTGTGTAAATAATGTAACATCTATGTATGAAGTTAGGTAAAAAAAATACAAATATTAATAAAAATTATTCTAATCATTTAAAAAAATAAAAATATAAGAAAAATAAAAAAATAAAACATAAAACTAAATTAATCTCAAATTCGAATTCTATTACATAATTTAACTTTCTTGGGAACGATCTTGAAAATTTTGCAATAAAATAAAAATAATTTTATATTAATTTTATCTATTTGAATTAAATTTACTTATACAAATAAATTACTTAGAAAAAAAATAATGTTTCTAATTTTCTAATTCTTGATAGATAAAGGAGAGTTGAATAAAAAAAATTAGGATGTAAAAAGTAAAGAAAAAAGTCAAAGTAAAAAACATACATTTTCCCTTTATCACTCTCAAATTAAACAACCAATCTATCACTCATTTTTATCTTCTCCCAGATTCTCATTCAATCATTCACTTCTATCCTCTCCTAAATTATCAAAATTGTTCTAAAAAACTTTCTACACGTAGAACTATCCTGTATTTACACTAGGAAAAATCTAATGATAACCAAAGATAAGACATCAAGGAAATGAGAACTAGAAGTAGAATTCAAAATATAGATACCCTTTAAACCACTTGCCTTTTTACACTTAACTTCAGCAACAACAGTTTTAGCTGCAGATTCGGTCAGTGAAGCTTTCGAACACTTTTAGGATTCGAAGTCTGTGAAGCTTGAATGCAGCCCTAGCAGTCCCTTTGCTCAGCAGCTTCCATTCCTTTTTTTATCTCATATCATTTAAAGATAATGTGAGATTCTTCTCCATATATACAAGTGTACACATCGGCAAATTACTCATAACAGTTAGAAAAGAACACTGTCATTCCCCCCTTGTTTTATGCTTAAATTCTCAAACCAGGTCATGATAATTGGAAAAACAATAAATAAGGAAACATGGACTCCACACTAGGCACTAAAGCATGAACCCCATCAAGAAGACAAGCAAGAATATAACTTCAGATCTTAGTTCCCAATAATAGCACACCCAAATGCTATACTCAGGATAGCAATTAAAGAGTTAAAAATGAAAAATATTTTATTGAGATGCGTAAAAATTCACTTATTTGATTTTTTAATGATCTTCCATATGATTTCCAATAAAAACTCTTTACTTTTAATTTCTTAACATACACTTTAAGGGCACTGATCAGCAAGATCCTTCTTGTATAAACAGTTAACTCAGAGGAGGTGTTTGTTCAACTGAAGGTGTCCTGCAAAACCCAGTTTTTGGGTGGCACCATAGCCGTAATTATAAACTTCAATTCTTATGCTCAACGTTAGGGTTTTAGATTTTAGTCATAACAGCATCATAGAATGACCAAAGATCATAGATAGTATCATTAATTCATAATGAAATCTAAAGACGATTGCAGAAAAGTGATTAGGCGATTGCAGAAAAGTGAAATTCTTAAAGGAAAAATAAATAACAAAATTAAAAGAGCATGAGAAAGTATCGAAGGAGTGAAACCAGAGAACCTTTGTAACTAAGGGCTTGTTTGATTGAGTGGCTACGCTGCATTCGTTGTCGATGAGGTGGAGGACGGCGCTGGGGAACTTGTTGAGAACTTCCTCGACGGCGACCGGTGACGTCGTTGATTTTGGGATAGAGATTGGAGGAAGGGTTGGAAGAGAATGTTTCAGGGTTTGCATCGATATTACCTGCGAATAGAGAGTTTCCTTTTAAGCGTTTTCAGTTGCGTGGATTCGAAGCTTCAAAGAGAAACGGAAAACAAACCAACAACTTCCAAGGTTTGCGTGGATTCCAAGCTTCAAAGCGAAACTGTAATCAAACTCACAACTCAAATTTCCCGCGTCTACTCTTTTTAACTTTAAATATAAATTAGTTACATAAACAAAAGATGAAAATAAAAATAAAAATTCATCATACAAAATATCATAAATATTATCATTAAATTAACTTTTAATTTATCACACATAAAATTGAATTGAATTGATTTTCTGATATTTTTATTATCTAATAAAAATATTTTTATATTTTCATTCATTTTTCAAAAAAATATTTTTAATTTAATATTTTGTATGTCAAAAATAAATATCCCGAATTTTTATAAATTTGATTTTTTTACATCAATAGGACTCATAGGACTCATAGTAGAAAACACAGGTTAATTTAATTATAGGTCAAATAAAACTTTAAGTGAAACAAAATTTATTTTTAAATAATATTTTATTGAAAACATTAATTTTCCAAAATGATTTTTTAAGAATATTTAGATACTAATAGTTATAAAAATAGTTGTTAATTTTAAATTTATAAAAGAAATAAATATAATAAAAATAAATTAAGTGAGATACGAACTAAATATTATTTCTTTAAAAAAAATATATTTTTTATATATTTTAAAATATAAATGTTAAGAATCTATAAATACGAATAGTTACAAAAATATTTTTCTTACTTAATTTATCTTTAATCTATTTTTTATATGTTAAATTAATATTTAAAAAACATTAAAATTTATTGTGCGGTATACATATTCATCTCTTCATATTATCTTTGTCAGGAAGTGGTATAATAAAATCCCACTTTATTAGGGATAGTTTTTATTCAGTTACAATTGTGCCCCT
>BDMB01000003.1:8309678-8478582 GCA_016859785.1 Macrotyloma uniflorum
ATGAAGGAAGCAGAATCCGTGAGTGATTACTTTGCCCGTATTCTCGTCATCAGTAATAAAATGAAAGCCAATGGTGAAAATTTGAACGAAGTTGCTGTGGTAGAAAAGATTTTAAGGTCAATGACACCAAAATTCAATTATGTTGTGTGTTCAATTGAAGAATCCAAGGATACGAGTACCCTATCGATCGATGAACTGCAAAGTAGCTTACTTGTGCATGAACAGCGCATGAGTAATATTGTCCATGAAGAACATGCTCTGAAGGTGACTCATGGAAGCCAATCTGCGGGTCCTGCTGGACGAGGAAGAGGGCGTGGAAATTTTGGAGGTACAGGTCGTGGCCGCAACAGGCAACCTTTTGATAAAGCGATAGTAGAATGCTATAATTGTCACCAGCTCGGGCACTTTCAGTGGGAATGTAAGAAAGGAGTGGCAAATTTTGCAGAAACTCAGGCAGAAAACGAAGAACACATATTGCTAATGGCTTATATTGAAGAAAAGGAGCAACAAAAGACAGACATATGGTTTCTTGACTCTGGGTGCAGTAACCATATGTGCGGAAAAAAGGAATATTTTTCTGACCTTGATAAGAGCTTCTCAGGTTCAGTGAAGCTGGGAAATAATTCGAACTTGGTGGTTAAAGGGAAAGGCAACATTCGACTTGATGTAAACGGAGTTATTAGCATTATCTCGGGAGTTTTTTATGTTCCAGATTTGAAGAATAATTTGCTGAGTCTTGGTCAATTGCAAGAGAAGGGGCTAAGCATTTTGTTTCAGCACGGACAATGTGAAATATATCATCCAGAAAAAGGTTTGATTATGAAATCTAAAATGTCATCGAATCGGATGTTTATCTTGCATGCCATCTCTTTGCCTGTAGCACCCACTTGTTTTAACACTGTTACAGAAGATGTAGTGCAGCTATGGCATTGCAGGTTTGGGCACTTAAGTTTTAAAGGCTTACAAACCCTGCAACAAAAAGGAATGATAGAAGGTTTACCATTACTTAAGCCGCCTTCTAAGCTGTGCAAAGATTGTTTGATAGGAAAACAACACCGAGATTCTTTTCCAATGAGAAGTTCTTGGAGAGCTTCACAGATTCTTGAGCTTGTTCATGCTGACATCTGCGGACCAATTAAACCAGCCTCAAATAGCAAGAAAAGGTATTTACTTACATTTATTGATGATTTTAGTCGAAAAACTTGGGTTTATTTTTTGGCAGAAAAATCAAAGGCTTTTACTGTTTTCAAAAGCTTCAAGTTGCATGTCGAGAAAGCCACAGATGTGTCTCTCAAAGGATTGCGCATAGATCGTAGTGGAGAGTTTACATCCCGAGAATTCAACAATTTTTGTCATGCGCATGGAGTGCACAGACAACTGAAGGCTGCATATTCACCACAACAAAATGGTGTCGTAGAACGGAAGAATCGAACAATCATGAATTTAGTTCGCAGCATGCTATCTGGAAAGAAAGTACCTAAACCTTTTTTGCCAGAAGCAGTAAATTGGGCTGTGCATGTATTAAACCGCAGTCCAACGCTAGCAGTGAAAGACAAAACACTCGAAGAAGCTTGGAGTGGAATAAAGCCATCAGTTCAACATTTCAGAGTTTTTGGTTGTGTTTCTTATGCTCACGTACCTGATAACTTGCGATCTAAATTAGATGAGAAGAGCTTGATGTGTGTTTTCCTCGGAATCAGCGAAGAATCAAAGGCATACAGGCTTTATGATCCTATCTCACAAAGGATTATAATAAGCAGAGATGTGGTTTTTGAAGAAACTAAAGAATGGGACTGGGACAGCCACCAAGAGTCAACCGTTATATGCGAGCTAGAATGGGAAGATGGTGAAGATGTGGTCTCGGAAGAATCTCCGGTAGAGGAAGATGTTATTGCTGCACAACCGGAGGAGTCTCTTGCCACTAATCAAGAAACTTTTGATGACCATGTGGAAGGGAGGATTAGAAAGCAATTAGCTTGGCTAAGAGACTATGTGTCAGGTGAAGGGTTGTCCGATGAAGAGGCTATATTTTACTCAGCATTCTTTGCCTCATACAGTGTTGGTGCCAATCCACTCAATTTTGAAGAAGCTGTGAAGATTGATAAATGGAGAAATGCCATGGATGTAGAAATTGAGGCAATTACGAAAAATGGCACTTGGAAATTAATTGACCGGCCCAAGGGAGCTAAAGTAGTTGGAGTAAAGTGGGTTTACAAGACTAAACTAAATGAAAAGGGAGAAGTTGATAAATTTAAAGCAAGACTGGTTGTGAAAAGATATGCTCAGCAGTATGGTGTAGATTACACAGAAGTTTTTGCTCCAGTAGCTCGTATGGAGACTGTACGGTTGGTAATCGCGTTCGCAGCACAAAAAGGGTGGGCTATACATCAATTAGATGTAAAATCTGCCTTTCTACATGGAGAATTAGCTGAAGATGTCTTTGTGGAGCAACCTCGTGGTTATGTGGAGAAAGGAAATGAGGAGAAAGTGTACAAATTAAAGAAAGCACTTTATGGGCTTAAACAAGCTCCGCGTGCTTGGTACAGTCGCATTGAGGCATACTTTACCAAAGAAGGTTTCAAAAAATGTGCATACGAGCATACTCTTTTTGTTAAACAAAACAAAAAGGGCAACATGCTCATTGTAAGCTTATATGTTGATGACCTTCTGTTTACAGGAAATGATGAGTTGATGTTTACTGAGTTTAAGAACTCGATGATGCTTGAGTTTGACATGACTGATCTTGGTAAAATGAAGTATTTTTTGGGTCTTGAAGTTTTGCAGAAACCAGGTGGCATTTTTATCTGTCAAAAGAAATATGCTGAGGAGGTGTTGCAACATTTTGGGATGAATCAGAGCAACTCAGTTCAAACTCCAATTGTTCCCGGTTTTAAGATTTGTAAAGACAAAGAAGGACAAAAAGTGGATAAAACCTTTTTTATGCAAATGGTGGGTTGTCTTATGTATCTCACTTCTACTCGTCCAGATTTGATGTTTGTTGTAGGTCTTTTGAGCAGATATATGGAGAATCCCACTCAACTCCATTTACAACTAGCAAAAAGGGTACTAAGGTATCTATAAGGAACTACTGAGTTTGGAATTTTCTATAAGAGAGGGGGAAGTGATAAACTTATAGCATATACCGACAGTGACTATGCTGGTGATGTGGATGATAGGAAAAGTACAACGGAAAATGTCTTTCTTTTTGGATCTGGAGTTGTATCATGGTGCTCTAAAAAACAACCAATTGTGAGCTTGTCAACCACAGAATCAAAATTCATTGCAGCAGCAACATGTTCTTGTCAAGCTATTTGGTTAAAGAGATTGCTTATGACACTTGATCAAACTGAGCAAAAGCCCATAACTATTCAGTGCGATAGTAGTTCTGCCATCAAACTATCAAAAAATCCAGTGATGCACGGACGTAGCAAACATATAGATGTTCGTTTCCACTTTCTTCGAGAACTTGTACAGGCAGGAGTGATAGAATTGATTCACTGTAACACTTCGGAACAAATTGCTGATGTGATGACAAAGCCTCTCAAGCTAGATGTTTTCTTGAAGCTTCGTTCAATGCTTGGAGTCTGTACACAGGACACTGTAAACTAATTTCTTCTTCGTATTAAAAGAATTTAGTTTAAGGGAGGAATTGTCAGGAAGTGGTATAATAAAATCCCACTTTATTAGGGATAGTTTTTATTCAGTTACAATTGTGCCCCTAAAATGTAGGCTTTTTCTGTTTTTCCTTATCTGTACACGAGCTATTTAATAGCCTGGTGCCTTTCACTCAATAACAAAAGCAGAACATTCTTCCAATTTCTCTCTCTTGCGTTCACTTTTATATTTCCTTTAACAATCTTTCATAATTATTTTTAATAATATTTGTTAACTTTCATTTTATAAACTCAAAGTGTAAAATATTATATACTGTTATTCGGTTGCACTAAAAATTATACTCTTTTAATCTAGTTTGGATATAATTTAGTTTGGATATACTTCAAAGTCAACTCAATATTGTTAAAAGAATATAATATTTATTGTTTAAGTACATTAATATGGTAGAGGGGGAATTAATAATTATTATTAAAAATAACTATAAAAATTGATATAAAAGAATAAAGATGTATACAACATAATTTAGATGCTTTTTAAATATTGTTTTAACATATATAAAAAATTGTGTATGAATAATATAAAATCATTCAAAACATTATATATAAGATTGAGTAAAAAATATTAAAAATATAAATAAAAATTATTTTAACCATTTAAAGAAATAAAGACATGAAAAAGATAGAGAAATAAGTATAAATCTAAATTAATCTCAAATTCAAATTTAACCACACAATTTATGCTAAAAGAATAATTCATCATACAATTTATGCTAAAATTTAGTTATTGTGGCACTTGAGTTTATACAAACAAAATATACCAATTGTTTTTTACTTTGACTTTTTTTCGCTTTTTTTATTTGAATTTCTATATCCTATTTTTATATCACTTTTTTACATTTTCTTTACCTAGTACTTTACTTAGTACTTGATTTATTTAAATAAATTTAATTGAAATGAATAAAGTTAATATATATTTTTATTTTATTATAAAATCTTTAAGATTGTTGGAAATAAAATTAAATTGTGTGGTAGTAATTGAATTTGAGATTAATTTAGATTTATACTTTATTTTTTTAATCTTTCGTATGTCTTTATTTTTTTAAAATGATTAGAGTAATTTTTATTGATATTTGTAATTTTTATTGAAATTTTATGGTTTTGTATTATTTATAATGAAATCTTTGTGGTTAATGATAATTATTGTGGTTGGTATGAAATTTGATAATTGAAATATGGTTATATAGATATTAAGGAGGTATATTGTATGTATGATTGATTTAAATGTAAAAATATAGTAGAAGTATATGAAATTGGAGATTTAGTAAGATATATCTTTTGACATTATTAATATTAAAATTACATATACAAATATATTAGATGATGAGAGATTATGAAAATTCTTATTACTAGTGAAATAAACTCCAGTATCTAGTTATAGAAATTTACGTTGTTATATTGATTGATTTAAAAGATGTACCTTGAGAGTTACAGCAGAGTGATAGGTGTAAATCCTCGAAGTCTAAATTCAAAGTAAAAAAGTATTTTATTTTTTTATTTAAAGTTGTTGATTGAGAATAATTTCACTAATCAAATTCTAATAATTTCAATAAGTGCAAGAAATTCTATAAATGAAAGAATTATGACAATCTTTATTTGATAAAAAATAAAAGAAGCCAGACAAGAAACTTTCACAATTGAAATCATTAACTATCTCCACAGCCACTAACAATTTTCATTATAAGTTACTAACTTACTAAATTTTAATTAACTTCTATTAACTTGTTTTAACTAATTAATTAACTTAAAGCTGTTTTAACATATTATGAAATTAGTAAAAAAAGATTATAAATTATTCTCATTTAGGGTCTAAAGTTGTTGTTAGACTATTTATATGTAGATTTATAATTAAATTAGAATCTCTTGACATCAGGAAATATATTAAAAATCTCATATCAACTAAAAATTCTAAATTAATTTATATAAAATAAATACAAACTTTATTTTATTAAGTTAATTTTATGAGATAAATTAAATTTAAAATCTTATTCTACTACTTTACTCATTTGAGGAATAACTATTATAAGACTAAAAAAAATTTCAACTAATAACGCATTTGTGGAAAAAAGGTCGAAATCTTGAAACAAAATGTACAAGTTTGGAATCATGTATCAAGAAAGTCGCAACTGATACATTTTCAAATAATACTTTACTTAATAGAAATTTTCCAGCGTTCATACACTTTGTTTTGCCTCCTTTATTGAAGCTAATAGGGTAGGAGAGTGTCCTAATGTAACAGAAGCAAAGGATATATAAAAGCAGAAAATAAAACTTAGAACATATTTTTACATGATAATGTTGTTGTTCATAAACTCTTATTCAGTAAAAAGCAATACACGTCTTCGATATTCTCCAAGGGCCCATATGGGGAATATATTTTTGTAAGCTGAGTAAGTGATAGTACAATTCTTGTTGAAAATCCCTATGATTTGCTACAAAATATAATTTTAGATACTTGTTAAGAATTAATATTCAACTTCTTTGATAACATCATGATGAGACTCATTTGAGATTGTAGATTGGTATATTCAGTAATTAGTTCTATAATAATTGTATGAAATTCAAGAAAACTTTATTCATAATTTTACATTATATAATGGTTGTTACCTGTTGGGGAAAATCCCCATTTTCCATTTGGGAATTCAT
Source organism: Macrotyloma uniflorum (assembly GCA_016859785.1). NCBI lineage: Eukaryota > Viridiplantae > Streptophyta > Magnoliopsida > Fabales > Fabaceae > Macrotyloma > Macrotyloma uniflorum. The sequence goes on from BDMB01000003.1 coordinate 8,315,996, forward strand.
CAAAACCTTGGCTGCACGATGCAATGGGGTGGGATCTCTTTCACCCTATACCATCAAATAAACTATCAGTTTTTTTTTTTTTTTAACTTATGCATAAATTAATATTTAAAAGTTTTTATATTATTTTTTAAAAATTTTATTTTTAACATATGAAAAAAATAATTTATTTTTTTATATAAAAAAAATAATCCAATCAGATTCTAAATTCTATAGATTGAACTTTGATATATACCTGTCCTGCTTCAATAAGTGCCAACATAGCTCATGCAGTGTTCACTAAATGAGACTTGTTTCCTTCTAGACTTGTGTATACCTATTTGTAGTGAAAGTTGGTCCATGAATTAGTGAAGTGAAAGCTATGCTATGTTGAAAGGGAAAAATGGTGGAATTTAAATAATTTATAAAAGACAGTAAGATTGAGAGGGGAAAGAAAGTTAGTTACCTTGTGTTGGCATGCCAAATAGCTCTCTCCCCACCCACCATCAAGTTGTTCTTTAGAAAGCAAAAATTCAGATGCTCTTAGATTCCCCGTGACCCATACCTAGTTAATTCATTATACATTATGAAGAAATCATTTACTCAATGCTAATAATAACAAAAGTCTACAATAAATTTGGAAAAGAATATCAACTTAATTTTCAATGTTATCATTTCACATTTAAAAAAGCTCATAGATGAAATTTAAATTTAATTTATTCTCCTAAAATCAGTTCAATGAGATAAGATTTATTCTCACTTTATATATATTAATTTGGTTTTATTTCTGGTTGATGTGGGATCTCTAACACACTTCCTTCCAACTCAAATATGGGTCTACATATAAGTGGTCCAACAACAACCCGATAGCGGGTGACCCAATAGGTCTAACAAACTTATTAGGATAAATTCTGATACCATAACAGAAGTGAACTTTAAATTTAATTCATCCTCATTAAACCGACTCAATGAAGTGAAGTTTGCGTCCACTTTATATACATCTTATCTCTAATCAATATGAGATTTTTAACACACACCCTCTTCACATTTACATCTTATCTCTAATCAATATGAGATCTCTAACACACACCTTTCACGTCGAGATATCCCAACTTGAACGTGAACTTACAAATGGGTGGTTTAACAACAATCTAATAGCGGGTGATCTAATAAGCCAAATTTATTGACATAAACTTTGATATCATAAGAAAAGCAGACTTTAATCCTAATCCATCATCGTTAAATCGGTTCAATAAAATGAAGTTTATACTTACTTTATATACATTAATTTGATCTTATCTCTATTCGGTATAAGATCTCTAACCATTATAAATTTATCTAACACAATAATTCAATCAACTAATGAACTTCTATTTCATTGATGTTTATATAAGTGAGTTTGTGGAGTGATAGAACAAACCATGAGCCATCAGCTAATTGTGTGTTTTGGATATAGTTTGTCGCCTTGGCAATGCAAGTTTGTATTTCCTTCCTTCTATATTTTGGATATTGTTGTGTGAAGAAGGCAAGACCCTCAATTGCTGATGATGTAATTTCCACGTACCTATAATCAAATTATGAATTCATTTATTTGTTACAATTATAAACAACCATATTTTCTTTCACTCACAATAAGTTACGACAAATTATGTTAATTAGACATACTGATAATCAATCATGATATCTTCGAATGTTTCAACTGGATTTATTTTCTGCGTTCAAAACCAAAAGTGTTAAAATCTTCAATATCTTTTCCTCATATGTCCTAAAGCAAGTTTTACCTCTAGCCATGCATAAGATCTTGTGAGCTCGTATGACGCAAATCCTCCATTTTTATTCTGGAATATTATGAAAATGACAAGAGATTAAGCCATAACATTGAAGTTCTAAATTTCATATTTTAAATTGTGGTTGTTGGTTGAATTGTGGTCAATTAAACTACATATTGTTGCTTTAAATTATATTTTTAAGAAAAAAATAAGAATACTAAGAGATTATTATATCAACTAAAATCATAACTATTTACATATTCTTAAACTATATTAAAAAGAAAAGGAATGGGAAATACAAATTGGGATACCAAATCAAATTGATCATTGTTTTCAAATACTTTTATCATTAAAATAGAGTCATATTTCAACTACTTACCTCTACATTCACTAATGAACAAGCTCAATAGCTCCCATAACTTCATATTTCTCAAAGCTCATGAATAGCATAAATTATATTTGCATTAATTGTTATATATTATGACTTACATTCACAATCTCATATCCTAGGCTCTTATTCCCAAATCTTTCTTTTCCTTAGTCACCAACTCAATATCGTTCTAAAATTTTTCTAACTTTTCAAAATCTCTTCTATATTTATTAAGTCAAAAACAAGATACAATGGAAAAACAATTAAAATAACTATGGGAGTACTCTAATGTGTATTTTTTAATAGCGTTGATATATGGATATTTATGTTTTTTAGGATACCCATATGATATTTATAATTCATTCAGCATAATGTATTTGCACTGAGCGGATACCATTCAGTGTTAAAATATTATATTCGTAAAATTAAGTAAAATTTTACTTAATGCAACATTTTGAAGGTGAATGGTATCTCTTAAATATAAATGATGTACTCAATAGATTATAAGTATTATATAAATGTCCTTAAAAAAATTATGGATGTTCAACAAAAAAATTTCTTTGTCTAAATTTTACATTATAGATTTCAATGATTTTTCTAATTAACTGCAAAATATATATATATATATATATATATATATATATATATATATATATATTGGTTGGAATTGATGGGTACCTGTAGGGATAAAATGAAATTAACAGCATCACAAAGTTGTTCTGTTTCCATTGCTTTCCCAACATCCTCATATGATAAGTTTGATAACAAAATGGCAGCCTAAAAAAATATGGACATGTTAAACAAATTAATTTCATACAACAAATGACTCAAGAAACTCGTAGCTTACCTATCCACCAAAAAGTTCATCCATCATCTAACAAAATTTTATTTTACCATATAAATCATGTTTTAAATGAAAATTTCTTACTTGTCTAATAATGTTTCTTTTTCTTTAGTTCAGTTACAAAATTATGGGTTTTTAATTTGATTAAAAAATAAGAAAAACGATAAAACAATAAAAAAATCAATTAAAATTGTTTTTTTTATCTATATTTTTCTCAACCCAACGGTTTGATTGAAATTTAAGAATACAATCAAAAAATTTATTTACTTATATATAATATTATATATTTATAGTTAATTAAAATTAAAACTATTTTTTTAAAATTATATAACAGTTTGATTGTATTTTACTTATAATATATTCATATTTATTAAAATAATAACAATATTGTATTATATTTGTTAACTCTAAAATTATTTGAAGAAAATTAATATTATGGGTACAATAATAATATTAAAAAAGTCGCAACATAATTTATAATTATAAATATTTAAAAAAGAAAAAGAAAAATATTTAACAATTTTATAATAATAAAATTTATAAAAATTGATCTTAATAAAATTATAAAATATTAATTTAATATGGTTAAAATTTTATATTAAATAATTTCAAAAGGTATTTAATTTTTACATTTACTTAATTTATTTATTAAAGAAAATGAAACAAATGGGAGTGCAAACATCCTATCCAAAATTATAGGTTACCTAATACTCCAAGTAATAAAATATACTACTCCTTTATATCACAACAAAGAACTTGTATTTTAAAAAAAATATATATGCAAAGAAGTATGTTTGGGTTTAAGGTTTGAAAATATTTGTTGAAAATTTCATATCATTTAGACATAAGGTTATATTATGGTTTATAAAGTGATATAAATCTCACTTTATTGAATTAGACTTAAATTCAATATTAATAATATTTAAAAATATAAAGTTTGATTGAAACTAATGGAAATCCATTCATCATCACCTTTAAGCCTAGTGCACTGCAGTCTAACAATGGCCAAGCTTGGTCTGCAGTTGAGAATGGCCAACCTCCTTTAGAAATATGGTAATGTCAATAACTTGGGTTACCACACCTGTTTTCTGTAATCTGCAAACCCAAGTCATGTTTAACATAATCAATATTTCATACTCTTAATTTCTTCTTCAACAACTTTCAATCAATTTACAATACCTGTGAGTATTTTATGAAATTATTTGCTTTCTTCAGCATGGAACCATATTCATCCTCCAGATTCGTAGCTAATATTGCAGGAACAGAAAAGACCACATCCCATAATTGACAACCATTATATCCCTAACATTGAACTGACTTTATTATATTCTTATATCAATATTTAATCACAAATCTAAATTGAATTAGAATAAATGATCTATTTGTTTGAGGTTTTATCAATTTAGTATTTCAAATAATGAGTTATTTATTTAATTTCTAAATATGTAAAAAAAAAATTGTCCTACAATTTTATTATTAAAATTTATTAAATTATATATTATTAAAATATACTTTTACTAAAAAATAAGTTATTTGTCTATAAAATATTTTTTTACAATTTTTTTTTTTAAAAAATTAATATCTATAAAATATTTTGTATAAACTTATTTTTATGAAAAAAAAAATTTATGAAATTTTTTTTCATAAATTTTACTGATTTGTTTATGAAAAATTTATTATGAATTTTTTATAAATAATAATTTTCTATTAATCTTTTATTTAAAAATTTATGGTGGAAAATTAATGATAAATTTATGAAAAAAAATGATATTTTTTACTGATTTTAAATATTATTTATAATTTTGTTTTATGAGAAATAGAATTTTTATTTATATTGTTTTAAGCATTTTGACCCTAAATTAGAAGTTAGAAACTGATTTTAATTTTTAAATATTGTAAAATTAAATGAATTTTTTTCATTCTTTCAATGACTATATTCATTTGTTCTTTATGTGGATTTGTCAACTTATGTAGACAAAGATGCTTTATTTTTCTCATCAAAGCTTAATAGAAAGAACATAATTGATATAGAACCTTCATTTTCATTCCATCCTCAGCCAGCCAGAGATAGTCTTTGATTCTTGAACTATGACACTTAAATGCCTCAGAATTGGGGTTCTCCAACCAACAACAAACCATGTTCAATACCTATTTCATAAGAGTTACTAGTTTAGTTGCATTATAAAAAAATTACTAAGAAATCAAACATAAAGTTATCATTTTGCATCTTCAACATACTTAGTTGGGCGACCAAATATAGAATCATATCCCTTTATTATATCCCACTTGAAAGAACACTACATCAGAAAGTGATATTGCAAAAGTAACATATTACTTAGGATAGAAAAATTAAAAAAAAAAATAACTTTTTTTATAAGTTAAAATTAGTTTATGTAGAAACTAATTTATAGAATATGCATAGACTAATTATTTGTAGAAGCTTGTATATTTCTCCAAATTTTCATTTGTAATTTATACATAAAGTAATTTTAATTTATAAAAAAATCTTTTATATATTTTTTTTTAAACATTATTGTGTATTTAAAAATTATTCCCATTCAACTCAATAAATTTACACTTCACATATTTATTGTATAATTAAAATATTATAAAAAAAATTATATTTTCTGTGAAATAAATTTATAAAAAATATTTAAAATTAGTGAAAAAATTTTCAAAGTTAATAAAAAATTATTTTTTATAAAAAAAAAATCCATAAAAAATTTCTCACAAATAAATCAATAATAAATTTTTTCATAAAAAAATTTTCAAAAAAATTCATAATAAATTTTTATAAAAAATAATATCTATAAAAAATATTTATTGAATAATTTTTTTTTAAAATTTGTGAAAAATATTATATAAATAAACAAATTTATTTTTGGGAAAGAGTAAAACAAAGTAAATCTCTTATTAAAAACGAATCAAAGAATATTATTATCCCATTTTATTACTTTTCAAAAAACATTACTATTTCCATCTTATTAATTTTTTTAATTTTTTTATTTTTTACATGTGAGAAATTATATATATATATATATATAAATAAAAGATTTACAACAACTTACAAATAAATCTTACTTAACCTATATTTATAACAACTTACACACCTTATTCAGATAACTTACACACTTTATTCAACCAATTGAGTTAGACAAATATACGCCTATATTTTCTTTATTTATGTTATTGTCTTAAACAGAAATTCAATTGTGTAAATAACATCTATAGTGTGTTTGTACTTTTATATTAGTTCCCACATTTTTAAAAAACTTAATAATAGGAGTTTGTAAAAAAGTTAATAATAAGAGTTTGTAAAAAGAAATAAGAAATAAGATATTAGAAAAATTTTATATTAATTAAAAATAAAATTAAATTATAATATATAAATAAAGTGTAAATCTTATCTAAATTAATTTTTTATAAAAAATAAAAATATAAAATGGGTTACCTTATTAACTGGAGCAAGGCATATATAATTAGTGGTTTCATCTTCGTAATGTATATGTTGCATTACATGATGGAGTGCTTTCTCCCTTAACTTGGAGAATGGCCACTGCACAATAAGACCTTCTCCTACATTGTCAAGAAAGCCCCACAAAATTTTCTGGATCATTGGACATGGATGGTATAAATCTTCCTGCAATAATTAACAATTTCTTTATGTTTATGCTAAATAACCTCTTTCTTATCAAGTTTTATACATCATAATTCTACATTAGTACAAAATCCAACATCAATATCCAAAATTGTTGTCAAACCTAACAAATTTTCTACAATTAAAAACATTTTTTTTTTTAATTTGTATTCAAGTGTTATATGTACTAAAATGGCAATGATGTGATAATTTGGTAGCTGAATTGAAGATTGTCTATGATAAACCACTAAATAAAAAGTTTAAATATATTTTTAGCTTTTTTATAATATTTTCTTTTTAGTTTTATAGCATCTCCGTAGTCCCTTGTTATTTAGAAGAAAAAAAATCTAATTTTAATCCTCATCATTAAAACTTTAGAACATAAAAATTGAAATATGTAACATTGTATTTTTTTAGAAAAAAATATAATAGATAAATATAAATATAAATATATATATATATATAAAACTTAATTATTTAGTTAAATAACATATAATTAAATTTAGAAGATAAAATAAAATATTTTATAAAATAAAATATATGATGAGTGATTATAAATAGGTATTGTGAAATTATTAATATTTTAAAACATATTGTGATATTATTATTATTTTAAAAAATATTATGAAGTTATTAATATTTTAAATGATATATCAGAAGATTATTAATATTTAAAAGATATTGCGAGGTTATTGATATTTTAAAAGATATTATGAGGTTATCTTTATTCTAAAAGATAAAACGATTATTATCTTTAAAGATATTATGAGTTGAATTTAATCTTAATAAGTTCGATTCTATTTATATAAATAGACGTTAAACCCTCATTATTATTCATTTCAAATTTTTCCTAAAGTTTGGGAAAAACCTTAGAAGAGGTGACGGGAGGCAACACGTGAGGAGTTGGGAGCGTAACGTCTAAAGGCATCATAACATTTGAAGATGTTGTGTATCGTCATTCGAGGTTTGAGGGGAAGTGAGAAATGTCTCATGTGTGGGAAGCTTATGAGAATTTTGGATAGAGAGGTAACCCCTAAGGCTTAGGAGGATTTTGTGTGTGTTGAGACAGCAATAACCCTCATAATTATGATGAGTTATAATCTAATAGTGAGTTATTTACGATTTGGGGTTAAATTTGTATTGAATTTTGATATGTTCATGACATGAGATACGTGTTTGCAAAGTGTTTGTGAGTTACTTGTGTGCGTTTTGAGAAGTCTAAGTTTTGGATGAAATTCAAGTTATGTTTGGTCATTTGTGAAGTCTAAGCAGAGGCGTGAAAATCTAAGTTATGCTTGATCATTCGATATTTGTGATGAGTTATGCATTTGTGTGTTATGCATTGGTGTGTACATATTTCATTCATTCAAATACATTAAATCCTATCCTATCGAGGCTTAGGGGTTATCTCTCTACCCAAAACTCTCATAAGTATCCCACACATGAGACATTCCTTACTCCCCCTCTTACCCCTCATGTGTTGCCTCCAGTCGCCTCCTCTAAGATTTTTCTCTAACGTTAGGGAAAATTTGGAATGAATAATGGAGAGGGTTTAACGCCTATTTATACAAGTAGAGTTGGGTTTCTGAAAATCAAATTCAACTAATAATATCTTTAAAAATAATAACCGTTTAACAAAAAAATCACCTCACATTATCTTTAATAACGTCACAATATCTTTTAAAGTATCAATAATCTCACAATATTTTTTAAAATATTAACATAATTATATTTTTTTTTTAAATAAAAAATCTTACATTATCACAATATCTTTAAAATATTCATAATATTTTTTTTAAAATATTAATAATTTAATAATATCTTTTAAAATATTCGCATTATGTGTTTTTAATCGTTCATCTCTAATCACTCATCATTTATCTTTTCTCTAATCATTTATTTTTTATTTTATAAAATATTTTATTTTATCTTCTAAACTCAATTATATTCTATTTAACTAAATAATTAAGTTATATATATATATGTTTATTATATATTTGTTCTCTAAAAAAATGAAATGTTAGAATAAGTATTTTTGGGATGTAATAAACGTTTTGTGATGGGAAAAACATTTTGTTATTTGAAAAACTATTTGTTATTTAAAAAGCGTTTTGTTATTTGAAAAATGTTTTGTTATTTGAAAAGAATTTTATAATTTGAAAAACATTTCTAACTCTTCTTCAAAGTTTGAACTTATTCATATTTCCACCAATTATTGAGTTAGTTTTTAATTCTAATTTTGTTTACAATATCCTTTCATTTGCTAAAAGAAATTTTGTAATTGACTTAATTTTCTTGTTTCTTAATCAACTAGATATTATTTTGGTATAAAATGGTTATCTTTCAATCATGTCTTATTGAGTTGTGCAAATAAAGTTATCATCTATTGTGATAGTTAGCATACTTTACTATTGACCAAGTTATAATTTCCTTGAAAGAAAATGTTCAAGTATTAGTCTCTATGATTAAAGATTTTATATTGTTTATCTGATGAGTCAGTCTACTATTATTGAAATTTTGTAAATGTATGAAAAATGTATAAAAATTGTATTGTATTGATTTATTATTGAGTTAGATTATCTTAATATATTTGATATAATTGTTGTTTTGAATTTTATATTTAAGATCAATTTTCTACATTAGTATATCTTTAAGATTTTTTATTTTATGGATATGATCGTGTTTTGACATGAGAGTAAATAATTTTTTAAATTGATTGTAGCTATTAAGAGAAACTAATGGCTATCAGGAGAAACTAGAAATTGTATACTGTATTTTGATTTTGATTGAAACTAGAAATTGTATACTGTATTTTGATTTTGATTGTGAATATGTGGAGGTAGGTACGTTTGTAGAGTGAATATCTTTTTCATATTTGTGGAACATATAGTATTTGTTTTCTACGTTACAAATTGTTTTCTACGTTACAAAAGATACATACTGTGATATCTTTCTAAAATATTGGTTGTAATCTAAATTTGAATATATAACTTAGAAGTACTATGGTGTTATTTTTAAGTTCGCTACATATAAAATATATAATATTATTTTAAAACTATTAATTTATATATTTTTATATATTTTAAAAATTATAATAATTATATTTTATACTAAAATAAATGAACCTTACACGTATGGGTAAAAGAAAGCTTTAAAGAAAATCTAATAAATAAATATTACATAAATAAATAAATATTTGATATATAAATTTTAAATGTTTTGAAAAATAGTTAAATTGTAATACAACACATTTATTTAGTTATATCTTGGATTTATATTTTAGATTAAGTAAAGTAATAATAAAAAATCTTACATCATTGATCTCACAAATAAAGATAAAATTAAATAGTTGAATAAAAATAAAAATGTAAATAAATGTTACCATATGAAAATTACACCTTAAAGAAATCATATATTATTATTTTAATATTGAAGTAATTGAGAAAACTTCTTTGATAAAAAATAAACTGTTAATTTAAATATTATAAGTTTATATTAATTAACAGTATAATAACTATTAATAAATTATTTTTTATGAAGAAAATTAATATGCGCTAATGTATTAAAATTTTGTATAATAATGTATCATTTTATTACTATAAATTTAAACTTTTGTTATTAATTTGATTATAAATTTAAATTTAAACGTATTTTTAGTCTCTTTAAATAAATGAGTTTTTATAATTTTTGTTTTTAGTTTTATCTTTTTAAAATTAAAAATATTAGTTTTATTCCAATATTATATTATGCGTTGAAAAAAAAATTAAGTGACAATTCAAAGTAAAATATACTAATAATGTTGTGTAAAATTAACTTCATGGAGTACTTTACAAAAATTAATTTTTATAAAATAAATATATATATTATTTATATTAAAAATAAAAATTTAAATTTTTTTAGGAATGAAAACCAGATAAAAGTATTTGATAGGAATTAAAATAAAATTTATAAATTTTATAAAAACGAAAATCGATAAGTTAAAGTTTTATAGGAATAGAAAATAAATATTTTTTTGTAGGAATGAAAATAAAAATTTTATAATTTTGTTATGATTAAAAATTATGAAGTGTAATCTTAATTTTAATTTATATTATATAAAGATTATACTAAGAAAAACACATGTAGTACAAAAAAGATATATAAAGTACCTTGGCACATAGATTCTTAGCCTCCTTCCAGTCGAGTAGATGATAGGGAAGGGTATACAGCTCTCTTCTCAAGGATAAAATAATTTCGTTGGTGGGACCCACAAATTTTTTCCCGTACAGATATGACATCGCTAGATAAACAAATCGACTCTGACACCACATCCTTCCTGCAAAGGAACATCACCACCTCTTAATCTATTACTTTCATTATATTCTCACAAATTTAAATAATAAACTAAAATTTATCTTTATCCTTACATTTTTCTTAATTAAATATGTATGAAAATAAATGTTAAAAAATATTTTCCTTGAAATTATTTCCTCCATAGTATGATGCTATTTACTAATATTCTATGTACTTCATTTAATATTATATTATAATTATTAGTAGTGTACAATGTTTTTTTCCTTTTGAGTATTTAAATGCAATTATCTAAACAGTTCTTATGCTTTTTTAACATTGATTATATTTATTTGTATTTTAATTTTGATTAAGTTTTTCTTTATGTTTATTTTCAATTTCTAGTATATTTTTATTTGATGTAGGTCATAATTTTGGAGGTATATTAGTTGAATGACAAAATTAGAAAGAAAGTAGAAGCTTTTATGAATATTAAGTAGAAATAAATATTAAAAATAAATTTTAAGTTTAATTTATTTTTTATTAAATTAATTTATAAAATAAGTTTTACCTCTATTTAATATATTTTAATTTAAATTATTTTTAAGTGATATGTAATTTCTAATAAAATAAAAATTTTGTATTAATTGAAACAGATAAATTTGATCGCTTAAGATTTTAGTTAAAAGAAATATGAAATATTTTATGAGTGATTATTAATAGTTTAATTCATATTTTATGAGTGGTTAATTTACATATTTATGAATAATTTAATCGGGATGTTAGAGGAAAATTTGAAATATTTGTTACATTTTTAACTAGCATAAACGAGATTATAAAAGAAAGATTGAAGTGTTATAAAGATAAGTTACCTATTTTTAAGTAATTTAAATCGAATTTGAAGAACAAAATTTGATAGGGTAATTTTTTTATAAAAAATTTAAAATATTTAATGAAAAATATGTTATTTGAATAGAAAATTTTAAATAAATTAAAATTTTAGAAATTTATGAGAATAATTTGATAATTTATATTTAAAAGAGATTAAAATTTTAAGAATTTATAAAACATTACTTAAAATTAATTATTTATTTATACGATTAAAAAAATTTATATTTTCTATTAAATAAGTTTGTAGGTAATACTTAAAATTAAAATTAATGAGAAATATAATTTTTTTTACAAATTTTTTACTATCATAAATTTATTAGTAAAATACTAGTAGAAAATTATTTTTTTAAAAAAATTTATGAAAAATTTTACACAAATAAATCAATAAAAAAAAATTTTATAAATAAATTTATGAAAATTTTTTATAAAAATAAATTTGTAAAAAATATTTAATGAATAATTAATTTTTTTTTTATAAAAAAATTCAGAAATATTTCATGAGTAAATAAAATTATTCTTATAATATTAACTCAATTAAATTATTTAATTGAACGTATAAAATAAAATAAAAATAGTTTATAAAATACATAAAAATAAAATTAAGTTATTAGAAAAATATAAAATAGGTTAAATTTGATATTTAGAAATTTAAGTCGAAGTCACTCATGAGTACATAGATAAGTGTTATATCTTCTTTATTTTTATTTTCTGTTTACTTAAATTCTAACACTTTGGAAAAACTTTAAGTAGATGACACAGAGGAGAAGGAAGAGTGCCTCTTGGATTACTGATTTACATCTTACAAATTGCATACCTTTATTTATAATAAGAAATGAAATGAGAAATATATATATATATATATATATATATATATATAAATGCGTATAAAAATTGTAAATAGAGAAACAATTCATAAAATTTAGTAGAGTTATCTTATATGATTTTATTACAATTATTTTTTAATTTATAAGTTGTTTGTGTTTTTTTTATGATATCAGGATACTATTTACATATATGTGTTATAATTTGAAAGTCAATTAAATGTAATTTCTAAATCTCATTAGAATTATATAATTATATTAATGATCTCATTAATAACGTTTTTCAATGTTGAAAACTATTATATAATTTATTATGTATTATGCTTTTAGGATACTGGGTCTTATTTACTTAAATTGTGATCATAAAATTTAAATTACTCTAATTTGTACTCTTCAAAAATAAGATTCTTGTAAATTTTATTCATTCATATTTTAGGATTTAATTTATGTAAATTGTATTCATTCAGATTTTAAAATTAAGATTTTAAGATTTAACTTATGTAAATTGTGTTATATAAAATGTGATGAAATTATAGGACTTTAATTGATAAAATTTGGATTTAATAAGACTCAAAGTGTTGTAGGTACATATAGGGTCATGACACCAATTAATGAGTATACAAATTAATTTAATTATATGAATTTTTGCCTTTGAACTAATTAAAGAAATTAGATAATTTAAATTCAAATTTAATTATTGAGATACGTGAGAATTATATTAATAAAGTTAAAAAGTATGATCTATTTAAATATAATTTTGTACCAAATTAGAAAAATTGATCTTAAAAAAAATTTAAAAAAAATTATAGTTTTATGTGTTAACTAGTTTATTTAAATAAAAAAGAATTTATATAATTGAAAATACAATCTTAAATAAAGGTCAAAATGTTAATATTAAAATAAAAATTTATATATTTTTTATTTTAAAGATAGTAATTTATTTAACTAAATTTGAGGTCGATACTAAGTTATTATAATTTTAAATATATTTTTATATTCAATAAAGATCATAAATAAATAAAAGGAAATAAGTAATACCAAAAATTAAAGAGATGTAGTGATGATTTTTTTTATATGTAAAATTTATTTTGTATATACGTAGGATGATATATATTGTGATGTTTGATGGTAAATTATTTATATTAATGAAATTTTTTTATATGAGAATTTGTACTTTAAAGTATTTGTGAGTTATAATAATGTGAATTCTTGTGATCTATCTTTATATTTTTATAAGTTATTTTTGTGTTTTAAGAAGTCTAAATAGTGATTTAGTATAAGTTATACTTGATCATTTGATAAGTCTAAATAGTGACTTAGTAGTGTAAAAAGTTATACATGGACATTGAAAGCATACATTTAGTAATTCATTTGTGAGTACATGCTTTATTCATATTTTTCTTGGAACTGGATACATATTTATATAAAAGGATCTATATAATTTTTTACCTTGACTTAGAAATATATTAGTAAGAATCTCTTTCTATGAGTAAAATAAATAACAACCATAATTAGTTATATTATTTCGATTATAAAAGTTTCACTTGACTTTTTATGTGTTTATAATATATATAATATATATTTTTTACTTTTTTTTTATTTATGTTGTTTATATTTTTTTATTTGGGTTGATCGTTATTACAAGTGAATAACATTTTTTTTACAAATTCGAATAGGTTGTAGGTGACAAAGTTTAAATGTACTTTATTTTTTTTTCTATCAGATACTTTAATTATACATAACATTGAAATAAATATAACTTTTATTTTAGTTTTATTTTGAGAAATTGTTTTAAAATTTTATTGAAAATTTGTAAAATTCATTATAGTGGTTAAGAATATTTTATTTTGTAAGTTTTTTTTTTATGAGATTTATTTAGATAAATTATATATGTAAAATTTTTTATATTTATTAAAGAGAAATGTTTTAGGGATACAAGAATGTTGTATTTAGTAATATTAGGGTAGGTTAGTTCATATGGTCATATTCTTATGCACATTTGTCATATTCCTTGAATATTCTAGTAGTATGTTAAGTATTTTATAGTATAATAAAATTTTGTAATTTATGCATTTTAGAGTGTTTAAAGAGGTTGAGCGATCTAGTCTGACTTAATACGATGGTTAATTGAAAAAATTACATCAAATTGACCATATTTTTAAATAAGTTATGACATGTTTCTATATCAAACCAACATGTTAATGAATCATTTTTATTTGTTTTAAATAAATAAATAAAATTTAATTTTAAATAAATAAATATTTTTTAGTTTTAAATTATATTAATAAAATTAATTTGAATTTTAATTATAATGATAGCACATAAAATTATATAATATATTTTTTAATAAAATAATATTTTTTTCAAATATTTTTTTAATTATAATAATATTTTTTATTTAAGTGATTATCATAATTTGTTGTCTCATCTAATTTATTTGTCCGAGAGTGACCTGAGAGTCTAGTTATACTTCATTGAGTATTTATGAGTAGTATAAAGATCTTGGATTAAGTCATATAACTTAATCTAAGATTTTTATTTCATTTCTCAGACTTTTTATTATTTTGTGCATAAACTTATTTTATATAGAAAAATGATATATAAAAATGATTTTATATTTTTATTTTTGACATTTGTAATGGTATTTTAATAGGTAGGTTAATCTCATGAATGTATTATTTGTTTTTGTTATGTTGTTATGTGTGATTTTTAACCTAATGTTGTAGGTTGAAGAAAAGTTGAAAATTGAGAAGAACCTGGGTGGAAAGGAAGAAAGTAGGGAAGCAACCACATCTCTGGTGGAATTGCCTTCGTGCCACTCCATTCGTACACACCAAGCACCTATGTTTCAATAAATTATCAATTTCTCTTTATTTTTACAGATTCAAATTCATCCAATAATCAAACATCCTCCTTTAAATCATTTATTATTCATCAAGATTTTATATATAAAGATTTATTTAATTACCGAAAGCCAAAGCTTGCCCCAGGAAGAGATATAAGTGGCTCCTCCATGATCAAGAATCCATGCCCTTCCTTTCTCCATGGCACCTTCTCCACCATCCATGGCTTCCCCAAGCAATCTCAAGGTCACATAGTTCAGAGCTGTTGAAAACATTATGCTTTTTCCTTCTATGTGCAATCCCCATCCTCCATCTTCGTTCTGTTAACAATTTATCATATCTAAATATATTCAATCAAAACAATAATACACCAACACTCATTTTTCCAAGATTCGCACGATACTTATTATTTACTGAGTGCGAAGTTTATTTATATTGAACGCGATACTTGAGCGAGATATGTGTTGAATTCAAATATGATATATTTTATTATTTTTTATAAATTAACCGATAAAAAATATATTCTATTACTTATTAATATAAAAAATATATTTTATTACTTATTTAAAGAAAACTGATAAATAAAATTAAATTTTTCTTTAAAATCATACCATATTATAATATATTTATTTTTTATTTTTGTCTGATATTCTAATAGTACTAACCAGATTAAGAATGTGATATAAATATCTTAAAAAGAAAATGAATATTTATGTATAATTTTTCATTCAACAATATATATAGTATTAAAAAAAATTATAATTTACTTAAAAATATTACATTTATAAATAAAAATACCTGGTGATTGTATACATAGCGGCGCATCTCACTCTGATGCTGGGGCGTCAAGACTTCATTAAGTTTTCCCATCACTGATAATCCAATTATCTACACATAATTAAACACACAATGAACTTCTGAGCCTTCCTAACTTCCGAGACTATCTTTTAATAATTCAAACTTACTTTAAAAAGATAAATAAATTAGTTCTCATATTAAATTTGTTAAATTAATGTACTAAATTGATAACTGAAATTTAATAGTTGATAGTTAAAAACTGTTAAACTAACTTATCAAATTACTAATGTTTGATGACATTATTGTTAAAAGGTGTTTATATATACATGATAAAATTTGACAAGTTTATATCATACTTTTAATTTTATTTATTGAATATATATATATATATGGGTATTTCTAATTTTAATTTTTAACTAATTTTAAATTCTTGTAAATTTTTATAGATAATTAAAAAATCACTTTCAATGTTTATCTATTTTCATAGTTTGTATTCATTATTAATCTTATATTATATCTTAAAATATTTCTAAATTTAAAAAAATAAAAAATAGGAAAGGAACTCAAATATAATATATAATAATTAATAAATTTCAAAATGTTTTAAAAAATATATTATTTTAACATAAAATTGAAAAATCTCAGCTTCTCCCAAACTTGAGATTGACAAGTGAAATAATGACTAAAAAAAGAAAAAAAAAATTAATTAAAAGATGTGTAACATTTAATATCTTAGGTTGGCCTGAACTTTTTAGTGGTAAACCCAATAATTTAAGAAAGAGCGAAAAGATATTTAAGTTTAAATTTTTGCAAGCACTCTCATTTTATTATTTTTTAGAATCTCAACCTCTCTCATTCTCCCCAATCCTTTCAATTTTTTCTTTTTATATTTGTCCTTCATTTTTAATCAAAGTGTAAATCTGGACGTATCAAAGTGTAAATCTGGACGTACCGGGAGGCAGGAGCGGAGGGAGGCAGGAGCGGAGGGAGGGGGGACACGGCCCGACTCTAAACATTTTGGATTTTTTTTATAATACCTCCAATATTTTGGATTTTTTTTATTATTATATAAAATTATAATTAAATTATGAAATATATATTCTTCTGGCCCCCCCTTTCCGTCCCCCTTCATAATATGGTATAAAAATATTATATATAAATTAAATCTAAATATAATTTTTTTAATTTAAAATAATCAAATATATAATCTTATATATATATAAAAGAAAATATTTTATCAGTTTTTATATTTGTATTATATATCTTTTTAATAAATATCATCAATTAAAAAAAAATTAAAAGATATTAAAATAATCTTTTATATTATATGGATATATTATCCCCCTCATAATATGGTATAAAAATATTATATATAAATTAAATTTAAATATAATATTTTTAATTTAAAATAATCAAATATATAATCTTATATATATAAAAGAAAATATTTTATTCATTTTTATATTTGTATTATATATCTTTTTAATAAATATCATCAATTAAAAAAAATCAAAAGATATCAAAATAATCTTTTATATCATATATGTACATATTATATATATTAGAAAATTGTAGAGTATTAGAAACTAAAAGTTAAGAAATTCAAGATCAAAACAAACAAAACGTCGACTATATTTTTCTTAGAGTGAAGAAACAAGGTAAGAAAAATTCTTTTTTTATTATTTTTGTTCACTATTATAGCATATTAACATGTATAATATAAATTTTTTTATTTGTTATCAATTCTTTGATTGTTTTAATATTTTATGATGCTCTATTTTGATTCAATTTTAAAATATTAAAAATTCATGTTAAGCTCTAGAGATGTTTAAGAAGAGAACTATAGACTCATTTTTTAAGAAAAGAGAGATTGATAGGATTGATGAAACCTGTAATCTACCAAATTTAAATTCAACGAGTAATGTTGAAGAAAATGATGTTGATGAGCAACCCACCCGCCAAACAATTGATCAATCTATTCAACCATCTCCTTTTAAAATTATGAGGATACTAGAAAAAATTGATATTGATATTTTGATACGTGATCTTAGAATACGTCCAAAAATTTATGATTATCCTGCGAATCAAATAGATGATTTATACTTTATTAATAATTTTATTTATTATATTGATTTTTACGTGATAATTAATTTTAATGTATATATATTATTTTTTTTAATTACTCCGACCCGGTTCGACCCGGTCCGACCTGACCCAGTTCGACTCGATTCAACCCGGTCCGACTCGATTCGACCCGGTTCGGCCCCCCCACCTAAAATTCCTGGCTCCGCCCCTGCCAGGAGGAGATCATCGTTATAAAAGCATCTTCCATCGATTAATTTTCGCAAATAGGTGAATGGTTCCAAGTCTTATGGTTCTTAATTTGGAGCTAAATTTGGGGGAAATTGGATATTGCAAGAAATTTGGCAAAAATTCTTTATAATTGATAGTAATTAGGATGTTTGTGTTTTTAGATAATTGGGATAATCTTTAACACCTAAAAATTTTTTGATTTTCAAGTGTTGCTGGAAAAATTGAAGGTAAGGGAAGCTAATAGTGTAATTTATTGATTAGGGATAATATTATAATGTTTAGTGTTCTTGTGAAATTGATAGGGAAATGTATATAATTGTTGGATTGATGATATTGAATTGTTAAATTGGTATGAATTAAGTTATAAAGATTAGAAATGATTGAGATTGATTTAGATCCCTAGACTAAGTTGATTTAGTGAGATTGATGATGTTGAATTGTTAAATTGGTATGATTAAGTTTATTGTTCGGTAACCATTAAGTATGACATGTATTAGCCTGAGGTTAAAGATTTCATATAATTATCCAGATAAGTCTGTCTAGTACATTAACTGTTTGTAAATATCTGAATATATAAAATATCTTTGTATTATATTGTGAATTTGAATATGTGAATTTTATTAATGGATAATAAATTGAATTATGGGATATATCAAAAGTGTTTAACTATTTTATATATAAATTTGATTTTATTTATATTAATTTATTTATTGTATATTTTTGTATTGTGATTTTATTGTGATATTATGATCTTGTTTTAAAAAAAATAGATACAGTTAAATGTAAATCTTTTAAAAAATTATAATTATGATGGATTGAATTTGAATTATGATTATGAAATTATAATAAACATATTTTATCTATAAACTATATTTTAAAATTGAAAAATTGTTATGCAATTGAAATAAATATTTTTTAATATAGAGATAAAAAAAAGTTTGAAAGAGTTGTACGAGAATCATACATTTAAAAGAGATGAAAGATAGAATGTAGAATGCTGGTTAGAAAGAGTGAAGAAAAAAAAATATTTAAAATTAATTTGATTAATGAAAAATATTTATTTATACTAAAAAATTAAAATACATAAATAGTATAATTTTTTAATTCTTAAATTTAAAATTTGATATAATGAAATTTTAATAAGAATTAAAAATACTTTATTATATTTAAGGTCAAATTAATTTTTTTAGTTCTTTTTATTTATAAAATTTAGGTTAAATTACTTCATTGATGGTTATATTTTTATAATTTATTCAATTTGATTTTTATATTATTAATAATTTTAATTGAATTTTCACTTTTAAATTAATATATTTTGGTTCCTTCCATTTATTGATATAAACAATATTATCTTATAATTTAGTTAAAAGAATCAAATTGATATTAATTTAAAAATTAATAGAGAGTTAAATAAAAATTTTAATAATATAAAAATTAAATTGAATAAATTATATAAATATAAGACTAAATTAAATAAGTTTTAAGTTTCTTAAAAATTATCTCCCTTGTCTAAGATACAAATTTTAGTAAATATTTTCATTTTTTTATGAATAAGAAGAGTGTAATAAAAATTTTAATAATATGGGATCAAATTGAATAATCTATATAAATATAAAGACAAAAAATAAATTTAGACTAAAATTTAATTTGTTCCCTTCTACTTTTAAAATATTTAATTTAAAAAAAATGAATACCCTTTCCATATAAATCAAAAGTGTTTTGGGATCCCCACAACTAAGTGATTTTACAAATAAGTATCATTTACAAAAATCTCTACTATATTAATTAATATTTTTTTATTTACTAAAATTTAGTTTTCTTTTTTGAAAGTTTCAAAATTACACATAGTAGCGATTCAAAAATCATAATTTTAATTTTAGTAATTTTTTTATAGAAAATTAAAAATTATATAAATATTTTATTAAACTAATATCAGTGGAAATCTTATTTATAACTATTATTTGCATAAATAATTTCTTACTATTCTATTCTTAATATTTTCGTTTTTTTTAATTTATTATTATAATTATGTTTTTATAAATTTTTTATTTTTAATATTTTAGTAACTGTTTAATGATTAAATTTTTAATTATATTAATTTTTATTATTATAAAAATATGAACACAAGTACATTAACACCTAGTATAAATAAAATCATTAAGTTGATAAAATATGTTAGTTGTTTTTATTTTAATATAATTATTTGTTCAATATTAATTTAATATGATATACTAAAATTTTAGTATAACCTAAATATTTAATATGATATAAAACAAATATTAGTACTGACTTTCATATATTTTTTTTAAATAACATGTAATATTAAATTATACATATTACAATTTTATTAAGAATTTATATATCTAAAAAATAAATTTATGAATTTTAAATTATCAATAGTAATAAAAATGATAAAACTTTATATGAAAAAATACAGGAGTTTATAATTTTATTTTTATTTAAAAAAATTCAAAATATAGTTTTTAAATTAAAAATTACTAATTTAATACGGTAGGATTTTTATACTATCATCATATTGTTTTTTGTTTTATTTTTTAAAATTAAATTTTACTATATAGAAAATTAGTAAAATATTACAATTAAACCTAAAATAAAAAATTGTGAATGGAGAATTTTACCAAACCAGGTAGAAGAAACAAAGGGCCACCATAGTCACCAGGCCAAGAACCATCCTCAGCTTGCAGTTTTGAGAAATATCTCAACCCTCTTCTCAGTGTTCTTCCCACAACTTCCTCATTTATATCTTCCAACTTTTCTATTTTCATATTACTTTCTTTCTTCTCCGATCCTTTTTCCCTTTCCATCTGCCCATACACAATAAAATATTTATAAATGAGTTTATTCAAACAAACTTATCCAAAACTAGAATGCAAACACAAACTTTGCAAAGAGTAATACATGTATTAGAAAGGAATAATATTGAAAAATTTTTTAACGATAAAAATAAACAAATAATTATATAAATAAATATAATTCTATTTTTTATTTAAAAACTTAAAATTAAATGTTTTTTTTTATTTATATTTTTTTTTATTTATATATTATTCAACTTGTTTATTTTTATATTTATTTAATGTGAGATTTTAACTTATTTTGTTTTCATCCTTCAGATATTACGAGTGTAAAAGATTATTTTAAAATATAATTTTATAGTTATTAAAAATGAATCAAATATTTTTTTTTTTTTCATCTCGATTTTGTAAGAATAAATATAAAAATTGAAAAAATAAATTATTTAAAACCATTCATCACGAATTCCTTGAAAAGTTAAGGATTAGTAATGCTTTTGAACTCTAACATTACATATAGACATTCTTTTCCATCTTAACATAAAATAAAATGATAAAATACTTGTGTTTTCAAAATATCCGAATAATAATTATAATATGTTCTAGGACATCATATTTGCATTTAACTCAGATTTTTACTGAACACAATCTAATTAATCTAATTATGTTGAACACGATTTATTGAATAAATATAATACATTCAAGATCAACATATTATAAATATAATATGTTGATTTTTATTTTTATTTTAACTTTAAATTATTTATTTTTATTTATGTTGTTTTCTAACTTTAAATTATTTTTATCAATTATATCGTCATTGAATCTTTAATTAATTAATATACATTATTTATTGTAAGGTAGAACTGAAAAAAAAAAAAAAAAAAATAAACTTCTCTGTATAAAAACATTAAAAAACAAGAAAGAAAACATTGTTACAGAATCACACCTTAGATTTGACAAATAATAAAAGTCGATTATCATAAATATATTGGGATCCACTTACTTGAATGTTTAACAATGACGGGAGTTCTGAAAACAACCTTATGAATAAATATATGTCTCTATGTAATTATTACACTATAGATTTATATTATCATTTAAGAGGTGTTCCAAATGCTTAAATAAATTATAATTTTTCTAAAAAAATTATTATTAAAAACTTAATCAATATATTAAAGTATTTAAAAATATTAAAAATTATTTTATTAAATAAGTTTTTAAGATAATTTCTATCATCTTATATTTTTAAAATAAAAAAATAATTTAATTATTTATTTAATTTAAATAAAATATTTGATTGGATTTAGAGAATATAATAAAATATTTTATAAAATAAAATAAAATTAAGTAATTAGAAATGTAACATCCCAATTTTTGAGAAAAAAAAAATATAATAAATATATATATATATATATATTTTTTGTAACTTAATTATTTAGTTAAATAATTATAATTGGGTTTACAAGATAAAATAAAATATTTTCTGAAATAAAATATTAGATTAGTGATTATAAATAGATATTATGAAATTATTAATATTTTATTAGATATTATGATCAAATTAATAGTATTTTAAAATATATGAAATTATTATAAAAGATATTGGAAGATTATTAATATATTAAAGATATTGTGAGATTATTGATATTTTAAAAAAGATAATTTTGTTAATATTTGGAAAGATATTATTAATTGAATCTGCTCTTCAAAAGTCCGACTCTACCTATATAAATAGGTGTCAGACCCTCTCTATTTTTCATTCCAAATTTTCTAGGGGCGATACGTGAGGAATTAGGAGCATAGCGTCTCGAGCGTCACGTGGTACATTGCGGAGCGTAGCATACAAGACGTTTTTATTTGAGGTAAGAGGAGGAGTGGGGAATGTCTTACATATGAGATGCTTATGAGAATTTTGGGTAGAGAGATAACCCCTAAACCTCGATAGGTTTTTGTGTGTGTTGAGGCAACCATAAGCCCTCATAATTATGATGCATTACAATGTGTTTGCGAGTTCGTTGTATGTTTTGAGAAGTCTAAGCATTGGCTTAGCAGTGTGAAAATCCAAGTTATTCTTGGTCGTTTGTGAAGTCTAACAGAGGCTTAGCAGCGTTAAAATCCAAGTTATGCTTGGTCATTCGTGATGTGTTATGCATTTGTGTGATCATAATTCATTCATTCATACTTTTGTTGGGGGTAGATGCGATCTATGAAGGAGGGTCTTTATGGTCTTCTACCTTGACCTTGGGGATTTTAGAGCAAGGAACCCCTCATTTGAGAGTTGAAATGAGGGGTCACCACGGCTGACTATACTATCCCGACTGGCTCCTGTTAGACTCGTTCTGGTGAGAGTGGATTGATAGAGTCCTTAGATCCAGTCCATGTCCTCCTGGACTACTCATTTGCGTTTGCGTTGCGATGGTACCACATGTATTTAGAGATAAGAGCATAAGAGTATTAATGCATTTGAGTATGTGATTGAGTATGTATTGGTGTGTGTGATGCGTGTGCGTGTGCTGTGTATGTTTAGTTCTCCCTATTTTCTAATAAGTATTCATAACATATGTGAGATATATTCCTCACTCTTTTATTTGTGTGGTTGGTGTTTTGTTTGGGTTAAATGTTCTTATAGGTGAACATGTCGGTGATAAGGACAAAGAAGAGTTGAATGAGAAAGCTAAGTCTCCTAAGCCTTGATTTCGTAAGTGTTCTGATTAGGTGGGAAGTCGGGGAATAGGAAGATTATTTATTTTAAAGAAGTATATTTAAAGTTTATTATGTTTTGTTAATAAGAACTTATAAAGGCTATGTCAACGCCTAGTAATATTTTATTTTCTATATCTTGAAAGAGTTATTATTGTAACTGGATATACAGTGGTGGTGTAAGAGTGTATGTCTAGAAAAGTTCTGGTTAGGAAAGATTTGGTATTTAAGAGTGTCCGTTAGTGACCCACCTCTCTTTCCTGGGAACTCACTGGGTGTACCGATTCACGGTCTACCGTCGTTGTTCTAGTAGGCAATATGACTCAGAGTAAGAGTTTTATTTCAAAATTGTATTTTCTTGTTTTCATAATTCTTCTTTATAAAATGAATATATTTGAATTCTTTTACTTTTATCCTTTGTCAATTTATATTTATTAATTGAAAACGTTTTGGGATAGAAGGGTGTTACAGGAAAAAAGATAATGTGAAATTTAAAAAAAAAAGTCAAGTTATTAAATAAAGGTTATAGTTAAAAAAGATAAAAACTAAAAAAATAAAAGATAAAAAATAAAAATTAAAAGGATAATAAAAGTTAAAATGATAATATTAGTAATAAGTTAGACTTAATTTTTAAAATCCCAATTCTATATAAATAAATAAGTTTTTTCTATTTTTATTTATATTTTAAATTTCTAACGTTTGGAGAAATGTTGAAGGAAATAACATGTGAAGATTTTGGGAAATGATTATGTATGGTAATTCAAAATAAGAAGGGGAGTGAGAAATATTTTATGTATGGATATTTATAAGAATTGTGGATAGAAAAACAATTCTTAAGTTTCAATAAGATTTTATTAATATATTATTTAAAAATAAAATATATTATATTTATTTTGAGGTAATCATAAATTCTCATATAAAATGTTTTAATATAATAATTTTGATGAATATATAATTTTAATGAGTTATGATTTATGTATTAATTCATTATGTGTTTGTATTGTTTTTATAATCTTTAGATCTTATTGTATGAAAATTGTGCTCATTAGAATTTTTTATTTCAATTTTTCTATTAAGATATATGTGAGAATTTATTAGATTGAGTTAGTGATTATTTTGTCTTGAGATTACAATCTTATTTTGATATGTTTTCATTACTAATTTGGGAAAGTGATATGCCTTAAAGTTGTATATCTAGATATTAGCTAACTAATAACGTTGATTTTGAGTAAAAATAGTTTGTATAACTGAAGTTATGATTTTTTTAGTGAGTAAAAATCATGTTGTCAAGATTAGAATAAAAATTTACAACTTTTCCTAATTTAAACAAAGTAAACTATGAAACCAGATCTTAAGGTTAAAATAAAAGTTATAGATGATTGTTATCTTTAAAATAAAATAAGAACCAAATTCATAGAATAAGTATAACTTTAGATATAGTTTTTATAACAATAAAATATCATAGAAGAATAAAAAAAAGTAAGATATTACTTAAAATAATTTATGTGTAAATATTATGTATGTATATGTGTGAAGAGATATATTTAAAATTTTGATAATAAATTAATATATGAATGAGATATTGTGGTATGATAATTTGTGTTTTGTTTCAAGGTTCTCATGAATTATAATAATATAATTTTTTTATGTGTTTACTGGTTATTTGTGTTTTGAGAAGTTTAAGTAGTGACTTGGCAGGATGAAATACAAGTTATGTTTGATCATTTGGAAGATTAATAAGTAATGTATTTGTGTATTATGCACTTGTTTCTACCTTAACCTTGAGGATTTTAAAGTAAAAAATCTCTTATCTATGAGTGAGATGAGAGGTAATCATGACTGGCTATACTATCTCGATTGACTTCTATTCGACTTGTTCTAATTTAGAGTGGATTGTGAGGGTTTTTATGATCCTGCCCATGTACTTCTAGACTACTCGTATGCATGTTTTTGTGTGATGGTACCACATGCATTTAGAGATAAAAAAAATACGAGCATTAAATCACTTGAGTCAATGGATTGACTTTGTAATGGAGTATGTATTGATGCATGTGATTTCTGTGCATGTTTAGTTATGTATATTTTTCTTATATGTGTCTATAACATATGTAAGATATATTTATCACTCTTCTATTTGTGTTGCTAATATTTTTGTTTGGGTTGAATGCTCTTATAGGTGAACATGTATTTGATAAGGATAAAAAGTTATTGAGTGACGAAGCTTAAACTTCTATTGTCTTTATTTTATAAGACGCTTTGATAAGGTGTGACAACGAAGTTGAGTGATTATTTATTTTATTTTGAAGAAATTGATTTAAATTTTTATGATTTTATTATTAAGAACTTATAAAGTTTATTTTAATGCTTAAGAATATTTGACTTTGAAACCTTATTTTCTTATTTTTGTTAATTTTATTTAGAGAAATGATATGTGTAAATCCTTTTACCTTTTATTTTCCATATTTTTATCATTTACTAAATAAAAACGTTTTGGGCAGAAGGGTGTCACATTAAGTGGTATCAAAGTTAGGTTGGCCCATTTGACTAGTGTGTTATGTTTGTTAACCATATTTTTGTGTGTACTTTGATTGTTTGTGAAATATTTTGTGGTATAAGTATTTTGTTGTCTTTATGTCATGTGTGCTTGTTATATTTTATTGTATAATATAAGTTTGTGTCTTTATATTTTTTCTTAGTTATTATATATCATTGTTAAACTGCAAAGTCAATTGACTTAACCTAATGTACATGTCTTATTAGTAGAACTCCTTTATTTGTTTTGTATGATTTTATAGTCTTACACATAAAATTTTTTGTTGTTTGAGAGATTGTGAGGACCTGATTTTAGGTAAACTCTAAGTCTACTTACTTAAAAAGGGAAGAGATTATAAATAACCTATTTAACCCTAATCCTCTCATTTTTCACTCTTATTTTTAGAAAACCCTAATTTTTCGTCTCTCAAATTTCTCTTAATTCTTTCCAAGGATTTTCTTTTAATTCTTATATCTTTGAAAATCTGAGAATACCGGGAAAAAGAACGTGAAGAGTAGATTAATTCCATCCAAATAAAATTTTGTTTTAAGATCCTTTAAAGGTAAGGAAAGCTAATTAAGCAAAATTAATTATGATTGATTGGATGATTATATGTATTGATGCATTATTATGTGAGATTGATGAGAATTATATTGATTATTATATGTGAAAGTGTGATTTGGGTTTCGCTCTGAGATTGCGATCCTATTTCGGCTTGAATTTATTTCGAAATTCGGAAAGTATTCTTCATGAAAGTTGTAGGCCTAGATGTTATCTAACTCTTGACTTTTATTTCATCTAAAAAGAATATGTATAACTCAAGATACGATTTTTTTTTGTAATTAAAGGTCAAACATTCAAGAAAATTATTTGCTTTGAAATTAAGAACCTCTTTTGGGATGTTATGGTTACGAATTTGGGAAAGTTTTATTTATAAAAGTTTTAGCCCTAGATGTTAGCTAATCAATAGTTTTTATTTCACATAAAAATAATATGTAAAACATAAGATATGAATTTTTTAGTGATTAAAGGACATGTTGTGAGGATGAGCGAAATGTTTTCGAAAGTATTTTTACTTGAGCGAAAGTTTACTATTTTTGGATAATCATTCATGTTCTAATTTGTATTAAAAGAATATATATATATATGTGTGTGTGTGTGTGTGAAATATGATAAAATGTTATAAGATATTTGTTATATAATTAAACTATTTAGTTATGTGATGTGCGATTTGGTGATGTATTATGATTGGAATTGGATTGTGAAATGAGATTGGTGATGTGATGTTGTGAATGATGATTAGTGATTTGTGAATATAAAATGATGAGCATGAAATGGGCATGAGACCGTGTAGTTCATATTGAGGATAAATTTATTATGATGTGAATGAAATGTGGTAGTTTAATATGTATGGATCTAGGGATATGTCATAAGTATCCAGACCTCAATGTGGATCAAAGTCATATAGACTAAGACCACATGTGGTGAGAGGTCGATGGATGTTCCATCAGTTGTTTTGAAAAGACAACTAGATGGGACTACCCTGATATGGTGTTGGCTATAAGTAGCGAGGGGATGACGCTGAGGTGAAACTGACTCAGTTAGTCGGTCGAGATAAGACCCGAAGTCCTGTTTTTTATACATGGATGGCGTTGAGGTGAAAAAAGACTCAGTTAGTCGGTCGTTATAAGACCCGTGGTCCATGTTGATACACTAGATGCTAGCCTTAGATATCTGATATCCATACAATCTTTCGGAAGGCATCAGTCTTGTTTGTAATGTGTGAATTTTATTATGTGTAGAACTTTAGGTAGACCCTTACATTTATATGATAAAATCACAACACAAACATAGTAAAGGTAAGCTAATATAAATAAGGTCAAACTTAAATATAAAATGATTAAACACCTTTGACATATCCCATAACTCAATGCATGACCAATTCATAAAATTCTCATACTCAAATTCACAACACAAACATTTCATACATTCAGATATTTACAAACACCTGATGTGCTAGACAGACTCATTCGGATAATCATATGAAATCCTTGACCTTAGAGGCTAACACCTGTCATGTTTAGCAGTTGCCAAACAATAAATGTTGTCTCTTACTGAGTCTTTTTCACCTTAGGACTACCCATTTATCCTCATCCAAGCACCAAACACAGGGTAGTTCCCAAGCACATATCTGGTAGTTGTTACCACAACTATAATGCAAGAGAAACCTTCATCGACCTCACACCATATGACACCCTTGTCCATATGACACCCTTGTCTATACGACTAGGATACCATTTGAAGTCTAGATACCTACTTACAGTAGTAGGTCTCGTTAATCCAATATACACTAAAACTACTACCAAATAGTATCTCATGATAACTATTTGAATAAAACACAACCAACACAAGTAAATCACAACATCTAAGGTAAACATAGATTAGCAATCCACCATTCCTCAATTATTTCATTCTCATTGGTCACTCACATATACCACATTCTTCCACAAAGGTATTTCATTCAGTCTCAATTCAGTATATACATTTACATAAAATTCTCATACTACATCTCAATCCACAACATCCACCAATCCCAATAATTCTATAGTATTATCTAGAAATACCATAATCATTAATATAGTACAATCTCACATTAGTAACCATTTTGATTCCAAATGACAATTATTAATCTAGCATTTCATAATTCCACAACATCTCACACAATTCAATGATAAGCATATATTATCTAATTTATTTCATCATGCATCAAATTAATGAGTTTTTATCATTTTTATTACTTACCTATATCTATAGATTCATTTTAGAACTTAAAAAGCTTTTAAAATTCTCGCTAAAGCAAAAATGTTCCAGAGATTATCTTTAAAACTGGAGTATTTTTGCTCAAACAAAACTATTTTTGCTCAAGCGAAACGTGTTTCGCTTGGCGAAAAAGCACTTGCTCGAACAAAAGTATTGCGTACAATGCAAGCAACCTTGAAAGCAATTTAAAAGATCATAAACATGTTTCAAATAATCTTCTACCAATTATTTACAGCAATTCAACATATAAACATGATACTTTGCACCAATTTATTAAGAATAGATCAACACATCAATTTATTTCCCAAGAAATTATCTAAACGCATAATTAAACAGTACAAAACATTTATTTTCTTACTATCAAAATAAGAGTTTAAAAAAATTTAGACTTAAAATATTATTTAATGAAATAATAATTCTAAAGAGACTAAGTTGATTGTCAATATTTCACATAATTAATGTTTCACTATTGAAAAATAGGCAAAAGGAGTGGTTCAAATTAGAAATTAAGATATAAATTAGAGAGATAATGAAAAAAAAAAAAATTCGAATAATGCTATTTTAACTTTATTGAAGTGTATATAAGTTAGATGTGATGTGTATATACAAGAAAAGTCAAAGTTGTCATAAGTAGATAAGAATTATGTTAGTTGTTGTTGGGGAAGAGAAAATGAGTTTTTTAAGGCAAGTTGAAGGACATGCAAGGGTTTAATCACGATTTGAAACTCAACAATATTATTGCAATGATATTTATTATGATATGACATTTTTTTATTAAAATTATTACTCTTCACGTATTATATAATAATAATAATAATAATAATAATAAATATTAATGACCAAAATTCGTTTTATCTCTTGCTCGTTTTAGTTTAAACTTCAGATTTCTTTTATAGGTTATTGAGTTTCCAGAATATGTCACCTGTAACGGATACAGATAAACCATTGCTCATAAAGTTTCGTCTAATATAACGACCTAAAAGTTCTATTAAAATATCATACAACCATATAATAATTTTTATAAACTAAATCTATATATATATATATATATATACATTAAATACAATGATATAAATTTAATCTATTGTAATACTCTTCTATTTAATTAATAAATAATAAATATAAAATTTGTAAAAAAAAAGAAAAAAATCATATATATTTATTTCATACTTAAAAGTTTATAAAAATAAGAAAAAAAGAATTTAAAATAATTTTTTTTATCATAAATAATATTACTTACTAAAATAACAACCATATAATGTGAATTAATATATCAAATAAATTTGAAAAAAAAATTACTAAATAATTTTCTTAAATACAAAATCTTCCCTAATTAAAATTTCTATACGACAATAATTATTTTACTTTTTCAGGCTGGGAAAGAAAATTTTTATAAAAATGTCAATGAAATTATAAAATTTCTCAAAAAAATATTTAGAATGGACTAGTTTATATATTGTAGATAAAATAATTATCGCACTCTAAAATTTAAAAATAAATGAACTTTTAGTTTTTTATTTGGTGTTGAAGAATTAAAGCCACTGGATAATATAAAAAAAGAAAAAAAAAAGGCGAAAAACTTAAAAAATCTTTGAAACGTTGATATTATCTTAGATATTGAAATTAAATTTATTTTTAGAATTAAATATCTTAAAATAAGTTATATGGTTTAAAAACAATAAACCAATTGATATTCTCAATTATATAAAAATAAATAAATTTATTTTCAAATGCATATATAGATTACAGAATAATTTTAATGATTCAAGAATAAGTTGTTTTAGCTTAAAAGGAGTTTTTCAAAACTAAAATTAGTAAAAGCTTAAACTAATAATATCTCAACAAAAATTAAACGGATTGATCTTATTGTCTATTGAAAACGAAACGTTAAATGAAATTAATTTTGATAATTTTATAAATAATTATGTATCACAAAAAGTTAAAAAAATAAATAAAATTATAATAATTTTAATAAATTTTTTCATTGATAAAAAAAAAAAGTGCCATTACAAGTTTGTTTTAGGCTTCAAAAACCATTCAGCCACCTTAACATAAAATCCTAAACCTTACTTGAAATTAAAACAATTAAAAATAATTCCCACAACTTTTTTGACGGAGCAAAAAAGAAGTCAACGTCCTACTAAAAACAGTTGAGCAATAATTCTCACAACCTTCGTTGCTAAAGGACTAATAAATATCAACTTTCTACCAACAAATACATCACTTCAACATTAACTCTTATCTATTTATTTATTTATAATAAATATTCAATCTTATAGAAGAGATTATATTTATGTTCAAAATAATTTTTTTTTCAGAAATCATTTTTCTTATTTTAATTTTATTAAACCTTCTTTTATTATAATTCAATTATACATGCTAAACATCAATATAATACGTTTAGTGAGTTATGAGTATCAGTCCTACAAATTTAAATATAATCAGAAGCGAAACTAAATAATTCGACAGACAACGTCTTTAATGATATTTTAATTTTTAATTTTATTTATTATTATATAATTATAATTAAATAATAAAATATATTATTTTATAATAAAGTATAAAATTATATATAAATTAAATCTAAATAAAATTTCTTTAATTTAAAATAATTAATATATAAAAAAAATATTTTGTTTAATTTAAAAAAAAAAGAATTATATTTGTAGTATAATATTTTATATTATATATATATATATATATAAAAGATAGTAAAATATTAGAAATTAAAATATAAGAAATTAAAAAATAAAATATACACGATTATATTTTTCTTGTAGATAATAAATATGATAAGAAAAAAAATTTCGTTATTATTTTATTATTATTATTATAATATATTAATATGTATAATATAATTTTTTTTATTTGTTACTAATTCATTATTTGTTATAATGTTTTATGATATTCTATTTTGATTTGATGTTAAAATAT
Source organism: Macrotyloma uniflorum (assembly GCA_016859785.1). Lineage (NCBI taxonomy): Eukaryota > Viridiplantae > Streptophyta > Magnoliopsida > Fabales > Fabaceae > Macrotyloma > Macrotyloma uniflorum. The sequence goes on from BDMB01000003.1 coordinate 8,348,327, forward strand.
TAAAAATTTAGGTTGAAATTTAGAGATGTTTAAGAAGAGAAGTATAACTTATTTTTTAAGAAAAAAAAATTTGATATAATTGATAAAATAATCTCTAATATACCAAATTTAAATTCAACGAATAATGTTGAAGAAAATTGTATTGATGAACAACCCACAATGTAAATAATTGATTAATTTATTCAGCAATCTCCTTTTAAAATTATGAGGATACAAGAAAAAATTGATATGGATATTTTGATACGTGATCTTAGAATGTATCACAAATTTATGATTATTTTGTAAATAAAATAGAAAATAGATGAAATTCGTAAAGTTTATATAAAATTTAGATCATATTATTATTTTATAGATATATGTAATCTTTTTAGTTTAAATAATCATCACCATCGTCCATTTTCGAATTATTTGATTTTTTTTATTGATTACATGATTATTTATATTAAAAAAAAATTACTATAAAATTCAATACAAATATAATAATTGATGATTTTTATAACACGAAACATGATCGATTACAATTAAAAAATTAAATATATTAGGTATATATTTAACTTTATATATATATATAATTATTTATATTAATTTTAAATATATATATAAATAATATATAATTTATTAATAATTTTATTTATTATATTTATTTTATATGATAATTAATTTTAATATATATATATATATATATATATATATATATATTAGTTTCTATCTCCTCCCGTAACATTCTTACTTCCGCCTTCAAATATAATGTCAACTTAGAGTATAATGGCTAAAGAAACTTATTTATTTTAAATAATGTGCCAAAGAAGAAACTCAATAACCCCCTTAAATTGATTTATGAATATAAATATTTGTATTTTATTTAAATTATATTAATACTAATAAAATAGTTATTAAAATAGATTTGTATATTTCGGAAGTATGCAAAAGCAAAATAATTGGATGAAATATGGAACAAAAACATTTACCATAAGTGCGGAGTGTAGAGCTAAGGGTCAAAAGTACATAAAGCAATAACATTTGTACAAACATCTAACTCTTATTCATTTGACATTTAAATAAATTTAAAATTCTATTAACAGTGAGATAAAATTAAATTAAATCAAATCAAAAGAAGAAATAAATAAATAAATTAAATTTTGTGTAATAAAATTTTATTAATTCCTTTCTTACATACGTTCTTTAAATTACTAGTTAATAATATCTTTTTAAATTTAAATAATTACACAAAATGAATTAAAATATGTTTTTATTTCAAAATTCATTAACTATCACTATTAAATATCATTACTTGATACAAAATATAATTATTATAATTTCAAACAACATATAAACATAACACAAACATATATAAAGAATTTAATCAGATTCATGTTTTAATAATTTATTTTATATCATATTTTATCTTTTTTTTTTATCACATAATTTACACATTAAATTTTTTTTCAATTTTATCATACATATCATTTATTCATATTTATCGACTTTCCAAAAAAAAATATTCAAAATTTAAACTTTAGATATCTACATTAATTACGTCACCTCTACTAACGGTTTCACATGTACTAACGGTTTCACATGAAGATACATAACTACAACCTTTCTATCTCATGATATGATAAATTCTTATAATTTGTCAATCCTAAAATTGTTTCACATTATAAACAAATAATTAAAATCTTTCTCAACTCTCATCAATTGATACATTCAAATGATACATTTATCCATATGATAATAGTATCAATATAATTAGGGTATTTCTTACTGAATACTTAATTTCATACATAATTTATTTCCACCGTAATACTTCCTTGACATATGTCTCAATCACATCATAATTCCAATCACACTCATCAATTTTAACTCACTATCCATTTCAACAAAATAGTTAAAGAAAAAAAAAATATGAAGAAAATATCATTTCAACTTAATACTTTATATATTTTCAAAATATGATCTCATAAGTGTGTAATAGTTTTAAATTCATGTATTAAAATAAAAGAAAATAATTTTTTAACAAGTTAACATAAGTGAATTTTGAACGTAACTTAACCTCATAAAATTAGTTTATGAGTGAGATGAGTATGCTAGTCTATTCCAACAAAGCACACAATAAGTGAGATGAGTCTGCCAGCTCTACCTTGGCCCTATGCCTTTTGGCCAGCTCGTCTGGACTTGGCTTTGACCGATCTGCCCCCCTCTTGCAAGGATTCGACGCCTCCACTTGATGCTTTACTCCCATGCTTCGTTCAGGCAGCACTACTCGGATATGTCTTACCAATCACCAAAGCAGTGCTACTTCCTTCTAGGATTTTTTTCAGCCAAGAGTGTTAATGAAAGATTCTATCTTAGGACGAAGAGAAAGAGAGGGGGAAGGCCAAGTACGAAATCATTGGGATCAGGCTGGAGTTTGACAAGAGCGATACAGGAAACCATACAATTGAAAGCTTGCAAGAAGAAGAAAAAAGATAGTCAAAGCTCAAGGGATTCATCACGAAGGCAAGTGCTCAAGCGGAAGCTATCATATTAATAGTGGATTTGAAACCTAACTCAACCTTATAAAATCGACTTATGAGATGGATTTGAAGCCTAACTCAACCTCATAAAACCAACTTATGAGATGAGGTTTATCTCCATTTATATACATTAATATGGTCATATTTCTAAACCATATAAGATCTCGAGACAAGTATTTTCTCTTATATGAATAAATTTTTCGTCACACACAAAAAATAATAAAAATTATCAACTTTATCATATTTTTTTCAAATGAATGTTTTTTTATTTTGAAAAAAAAAAATGTTTTTTTTACTCAACTAACAAATATTCTTAATTAAACAAAAAATTTAATCAAATAATTTTTATTGATATTTTTATTAAAGTGAAAATCTTTTAAGAAATATCTAATTATAACTGATGTTATTAGAAAATTTAGTTCAAACTATATTATTTTTATGAAACAAAAAAATTTTCTACTCAAACAAAATTCAACTCAAGATCAAAATTATAAATTTTTAGTTAAACGAAAATTTTTTGTTCAAATAAAAAATATCAAATTTACATGTCAAAGTTCAACTTTTTAAATTTAAATCCTTCTTTACCAATATTTTTCATGGAAACAACACGATCATCTTCTTATAATTTCAAAATTCATTTAATCACTTCAACTTAATCACTTTTCAAATTATAAAATCAAATTATAAATTAAAAAAAATTAAACATGAATTTTAAAATAAATATTATATAAATTTTAATCTTCAACAAAATATTGAAGTGAATGATGAAGTTTATATAAAAAAAAATTGATTTAATTATATTTTTAGTATTTCAAATTTAGAATATATTTTTTAATTTTTTTAAAATTTAATAAAATAATTTTAATATTTAAATATTAAATTTAAAAGTTTAAAAATTTCATTTTAATTTTTTAAATTTAATTTTTAGGAATTAAAATTCTATATATATATATATATTAAATTTGAGAAATTAAAATAAATGTTTTTAAATTCAGAAGAAGATTAAAATTATCCAAATTTTAAACAGTAAAAACACAATTTCGAAAAAAGTATATTATAAAATTGTAAAAGTTAACAAATTTATATGACATTTTATATGTATCGTAATTATGTTGTGTTTTGAATTTTCCTTTAGTTTATGGAATTGACCTTGTGAATGGATCTGAGTTGATTTTCTGTAATGGGGAAGGGAAAGAAGGTTGGAGACACTGCAAGTCATGGTGATGACTGTTGGTGGTGGTTGGTTCAGAATGGAACAGCAGCTGTATTCATCACTGTTGGGTTGTTTGCATTGTTGGTCCGTGTGGCGGTGTCACTGCACCCGTACTCTGGTGCTGGCAACCCTCCGAAGTTTGGAGACTATGAGGCTCAGAGGCATTGGATGGAAATTACCACTAACCTTCCAGTCAAGGAATGGTATAGGAACAGCTCCAGCAATGATCTGAGCTATTGGGGACTCGATTACCCGCCTTTGACTGCGTACCAGAGTTTCATTCATGGCCTTTTTCTTAGATTCTTCCATCCTGATTCCGTTGCTCTTTTCACTTCCAGAGGTCACGAGTCCTATCTTGGGTAAACATTTACCCCTTTTCATTCCCAATTTAATGTACAATGGTATTTTGGTCTTTGGAATTTGACATGTACCTCACTTGCTATGTATTCCCAATTCAAATCATGTTTACAATTTAGTGTTTGAATTAGTTACAGGACAAAATTTAGATCTAGTTCATTGGGTGCTTTTGGTCCTATTTTCCAATATGAATTGGTGGGTCACTTTGGCGTTCTGCATAATTAGGGTTTCATTTAAGATCAACAGAGTTTATTGAGGTGAAACACAAATTTTGTTTGGAGAATAATACTAAAAGTATTTAAGGAACTGCATCTAAGTTTTGTATTTATTCATATTCTTTATGTTAGTCCCCAGTAAAGGTAGCTGAATGTGGAAAGAGTTTGAATAATTTAAGGTTTCTCATTCTCTAATTTAAATGAACAACTGTATTACAGTCAGTACAAAAATTTTCAGGGACCAAAATAATAATGACAGTTTATATGTTGGAGATCTTTTATTAACTAGATATATGATGAAATTATAGTTTATAAATGGATACAAACCTCATTTTTGAGACTAATTTGTTAAGATTTGGATTAGGCCTTAATCTTCTAATATTTAAAATTCTTTTACTGGCTACAATTCTCTTACTCTCAATGTAGTGGCTAAATAGTGGGTATTTTAACTTTTCTATCATCATTATTAATATTTTAAGCTGTTTCTTACTTCTGCAGAAAACTACTCATGAGGTGGACGGTGTTATCATCTGATGCACTGATATTCTTTCCGGCTGTCCTGTATTTTATTGTTGTTCATTATAATCAACCTTCAAGGAACCGTAAAACTGAATTAGCATGGCACATTGCTGCCCTATTGCTAAGCCCGTGTTTGATTTTAATTGATCATGGTCATTTTCAGGTTTCAAAAGAAAATTCTTGTTCAATTCCTTTGGTTCTTTACATATTTTTCAGTCACTGGTTTGGTAGTGCCGTAATTTTGAATATTGTATTTTGTTTTATTTCAGTTTAACTGCATCAGCTTGGGGTTTGCCGTTGGAGCTGTTGCTGCTATCCTCTCTGGGAAAGATTTTGTGGGTTCTGTTCTTTATTGTCTAGCTCTAAATCATAAACAGGTTAGTCTTCTTCATCATTGCATTGGTATATATTTCATTTGTTTTCTTGCTTCGAGCTGTTTTTACATGGTCTATGTAGTCATACAGGGTTACTTAGCCTTTCCCAAGAGGAAATATTATTCAAATTTTGTACATTATATTCTCAGTATGGCTTTTCCTCTTTACTTGTATTACTTTTGGAGTTGGTGCTAAATTGGGTTGTCAATTAGTTGGATTTTGTATATCATGTTTCTTTTTTCTTGGTTGATTCTGATAAGCGTAGGCATCCTTTAGTAAAGGTTTATCAAAGAAAGCCTAAGAATAGGACAACTATAGAGGATTTGAATTGTCAATCATAACTGTATGGGTTATAACTATAATTTGTTTCATGCTCTATAAATAATTAGTTAGAAAGGGAGGGAAGGTATCATATGAGAAATTAGTTGTAGGGGAGAGACTGGAACTCTTGAAATTCTAGAGGAAGGGTGTTGTAATGTTTTTCAATCTTTTCTCTCATTCAAAGAAGATTCAATAAAAGTACTATTTTCGTTTGATACTTATCAGATTCTTATAATTTATTAATTAATTTGCATGTCCTAAATTGTATCTTGAATTGCTGATATACTTATCAGCCTATACGCTACTTCAAACTCAAATGAAATTACGCTACTTCAAACTCAAATGAAATTACTAAATGTTTTACCATGTCAATTTAACAAAAGTGACTTTGCTATTGTCTTGTGTGGTGGATCAGAGGGATAAGTCATAAGTGACAGTAATTTTGGCTGTAGTTGAATATCCTTAGTCGACAAAATCCTATAGTTGCCAGGGAAATGGAAAATGAAAGTAATGGATTAGGTAGCTGTGCCTGTTAATAAGCTAAGAACATAATGTACTATATCTAAAGTAGTGTTAATTGCATCTGGTCTCACTTTTTTGCTTTACCCTCCTTCAGTGATTGGTAACTATTTTATGCATATTATTTTTTTCAGATGAGTGCATATTTTGCACCTGCATTTTTCAGCCATCTACTAGGTAAATGTCTGAGGCGGAAACATCCTGTCCTTGAGGTGTTAAAACTTGGGTTGTTGGTTTTAGGAACATTTGCAGCTGTTTGGTGGCCTTATCTATATTCAACACAATCCATTTTAGAGGTAACAATGTTGTCATTTCCTGGTACAAAGTGCATTTGTATTCTACTTGTAATTTTGTTTCATATTTTAACATGGAAATCGATAATATTAACTTTATTGTCTTGGTTCCCTGGAACCAAGGCTTTAGAATTTTTACCTTCATTTAATTTTCTTTGATCGTCCAGAAATTGGTAGGTCATTCTCTTACCCAAATGTTTATGTTCTCCTGCCTTTTGCTTACGTTCTTCATACGACCTGTGTAAAATCTAGCTAGGGCTATACTAAATGTATCATGATTTGTTTTCATCTTGAAGGCTACTGTAAATTGATTTAGTATCTGTACTTTCAGAAAGCTTTTCAATGATGATATGTAATTGGATAATTTATTTGAATGACACAATCTAGTAGTATATGTTTAAACCTAGCCGTGGGTGTTGATTGAAACATTAAATTAAACAACAGAGATGCCTTCTCAACTATTTTCTAATCCTTTATAAAGGACCCTTGTTATTTGCATGTGGCACTTACAGGTCCTTTCGCGTCTTGCTCCATTTGAAAGGGGAATATTTGAGGATTACGTGGCCAACTTTTGGTGTGCCTCTTCAGTTCTCATCAAATGGAAGAGATTGTTTACAACAGAGTCTCTGAAGCTTATCAGCTTCACTGCAACAGTTATAACCTGTCTTCCTTCAATGGTTCAACAAATAAAGTCTCCCAGCAATCGAGGTTTCCTTTATGCCATGCTGAATAGTGCTTTGTCGTTTTACTTGTTTTCTTTTCAAGGTTGGTAGTATTTCTTTTCTTTCATATGCCAGAATTTTGAAAATAAAAATTAAGAAAAACCTTATGAGGAATTGTCTGTTCCCCTTTTTGCCCTTACAGTGCATGAGAAGTCTATTTTGCTGCCACTTCTTCCAGCAACCATGCTGGCTGTTGAAGAGCCGTTTATTTACAAGTGGTTCACACAATTCGCCATGCTTTCCATGTTTCCTCTGATATGTCGCGATAACTTGGTTGTTGCATATTTGGCTTTACTTGCCCTCTTTGTCCTTATACTCAATGCACCTGGTCAACTCAGAGTGAGAGAGAGCAATTACTTCAATAGGTATTTGAGCTCAGCAACCATGTTCCTTATTTCATGTTGTTTTTTTGTTCTTCACATAGTTTACTTGACCTTGCATCCTCCTAAGAAGTATCCTTTCCTTTTTGAAGCAATAATTATGAATTTGTGCTTCTCTCAGTTTGTTCTTGTAACTCTTGCCTGCAATATAAAGCAGTGGCTGTTAAATAAACCTGCCAAATTAGAAGAAATAGAAAAGAAGCTCATTTGACATTGGTTTCATTGTTTAAGTTGGTTGCTCCTGTTAGACAGTTGGATATGGAGGTGCATGTTTGATGCTTTTCAGCAATGTTTTTCAGAAAGTGAATTGATTGAGAGTTTGATCTGCATTAACCTCAACCCTAATGATTTTATAATTTTTACACTTTAGTTTTCGCTGCCCTCTGGTTTCATTTTGTTCTTTTTCCATGTGTGTATTTACTCAACTTTTGTTGAAGCTACAAATAAACCTTTTGTGGTGAGTAACAGGGGAATAAGTTGATAAAAATACCATCTGTTAGAGAGCTCAAAGTCTATGAAGAGAATAAAATAAACATTTACATTTTCAATTCATACTTCAATACACTACAATCCTACATTAAATAATAAAACTAAAATATTAATCTTCCTTTTGGGCTCCAAGTTAGCCTATCAAACTTGCACCCACATGTTCCTGTAAAAATTGCATGATGCAGGATCTTAGTAGAACATGAATTAAGTGTAACCCAAAATCTCTAAGCACATGTAGCAACCAAATTTCTCATTGCTTATTTTTATCCCATGTGACACAGAAGAACTCATCTAGGCAATTCAAATTACGCTCCGTCTGTCGGTGATAATAGATCATTGTAAAATGTAAGTGCAAAGTTGCTGGACCTATCTTATTTATTTTGAAAGGCAACCAATAGAGCTATTAAACTCGGTCTAAATCAAACGTGTTACAAGAACCAGATTGATCATCGACTTAGTTAAGGTATTAGATTGACGAGTTACTGGTTGAACTACTGAATTACTGATTGAATTGCATGAACATGTACACAGTAAATCGTAAATTATGTATTCAAGGTAGTATTTTTAAGTTACAATTTTTACATATATACAAAACATTTGCCTTTGGTTGCACTCCAATTGAAATTTCCAAAAGTGGCATGGTTCAGTTCCATTTAAGTCGAGTATAATTAACACTATATCAGACTTTTAAATTTGTAATTTCGTCCAGCCTGATATGATAGACCAAACTTAAGAATTGTAGTCCAAACATAATTGGCCTATTTATGTCGATGATTTTTTTTTTTTAAATCCTTTAATATTTACATAAATTAAGACAGAAATATAAAACGAGCTGATTTGGACTTTCTAAACAACATATATTTGGATGAATTTACGTTTATCAAATTTAAATTTGGGTCGAGCTAAGCAAGTTTCCTTTCATATTAGGAGTATTGACCAAAAAATAGAGAAAAGAAAAGAAAAAAAGGCTTTAAAATTTTATTTCATAAAATTAATCTAAATTTTACAAATTTAGTCAAATAATCTAAAGTTTATTCGTAACGTATTTTAAATTTAATTTAAATATATTTTTTTTATTTCTATTAAAAGAATTGAGTTTATAAAATAAATTAATGAAAATAATAAGCATACGTGTTTTTTCAGAAATTTTTCAAAAAAATTACAAATTTGAAATTTAAGCCTAAATATTTAATAATTTTTTTTTTTAAATTAAAGTAAAGGTGGATCCGCATCATTGTAAGTTAAGTAGGACAAATTGAATCATTTAGAGTTAGGCCTAATCTATTATGCTTGTACATTCTAATTGTTAACAAATTTTACTAATAGATAAAAATGTTTTTAATTTCTATAAAATAACTCAATTTTATAAAAGTAATTAATAAAATGAGATTTACGCTTATTTATATATTATAATTTTATTTTAATATAAGATTTTTAATATATCTTCATATATTAACAAGAAATAAACCTAACCATTTGATACTATGTAAAATTATAAAAATTGTATAAGATTGAATTAGATTTTATATCTATTTATTTTAATTAATTTATTAAAATAATTTTTATAAATTATTTTCCTATCAGTTTATTCCTTAAAAGATTTTAAATGTTACTTAAGTCTAATTTTTTAATAGAATTAAATTATTGTTAATGTGATCAATAAAGAGTTGAAAAGCTATGAATTTGACCGTGAAGAACTATTTACGTCAATCTCTAAAGAGAATTATGTAAGTGATAATGAAGAATTCCTACCAATGCTATAGAAAACCCCTGACTATTGACACCCTAACTCCTAACCGTTGTTGTAAAAGTTTGTCCTCCCAAACCTAAGCATCAGGGTTGGAGTTTTTGATGCTTATGTTATTGCACTTTCTACATTATCCTCTTCATCGTTCTCATCCTCTACTTTTTCTTCGATTGGGAGAAACTCGAAGGGATGAGTTTCATCCAAACATAGATTGTTTTATTAAAACTAATATATATTAAGATATAAGATATATGTAAATATATTTTGTTATCTAAAATATAATAACAAAATATTTACATATATCTTAATATGTTTGTTGAAGGATATTGTAGGAAAGAAGATGGATGATGAGCTACTTGGTGCCTATTCATCTCAATAATATGTTATCGATGACCCCTTTAGAATACTCTTTCTAAGAGTTATGGTGCTACCCTAATAATTTTAGCCATTCTAGATATTCGAAATCTACAAACCATTCTTACTTTCGATCATAATTTCTTTGAATATGTTCTTGATTTCATTTGAGTGTTGGTAGATAACCATTTCACAACATGCATAATGGGTATATTTCATTTTTTTTTTCTTTTTGATGAATGTGGTCATTTTTTTAATGAAGATTCAATCAGTATGTGAGAATATGCGAATATGGTGCCATGATTTTTGCAAATTTTTTCAAATGTTTGGAACTCCATGATGAATTGGAGTTCTATAAATTGGACGCTTATTCTTTGTTTCTAGTTACTAAGTCTACTCTCCTCTTTTTTTTTTTTAACTTCCACATTTGTATGATTTGAATATGTTTTTTTGAAATCTCTCATCATATTAAGATCATCAAAAATATTTTTCTATCATTAAGATGAGAGCAAAACTCAAATTAGAGAAGAATATGGTTCATGGTTCCTTTTATTAGAACTTTATTTCTATTTATTTTTATTTCTAATTGGTCAAGGTTCTTTTACCTTTCATGAGTCTATTTGCCTTTTTTTTTTACAATTAAAGTTCATTGTACCTTTTCAATACCTTATGGAGTAAGAGGAAGTGGTTGATTTTTCCATCGTCCAATCCATAACAAATTTAATCAAATTGGGCAATAAATAAGTGCATACTTTACTCTTGAGAAATTTATCCTACAAGAAAGAGAAACAAAACTTCATATTTGTGTTTCTTCAAACCTAATCTCTTCTCACTAACTCTTTATGACATTAGTTTAGTGACATCTATCTTACTTATTGGTCTTTCTTTGGTCTCCAAATTCTACCTTTTTTTTTATTAGAAAACTAAAATTTGTAAGCAAGAGTTATTTTCTAACTAGGACTTGTGAGCGATTTACATATCATATTTATTGTCACAGCCCTCTAATTATCTATAAAATATTTTTTATGAATTCTTTTTGAAAAAAAATTAATTATTTATTAAATATTTTCTACAAATTTATTTTTGTGAAAATTTTTCATAAATTTGTTTGTAGGAAATTTTTTATAAATCTTTTTCATAAAAATTTTTTCATTAATTTATTTGTGAGAAATTTTTCATAAATTTATTTATAAGAAATTTCTGATAAATTTTTTGTAAAAATTAATTTTCTACTAATCTTTTATCCAGAAAATTTGTAATAGATTTGTAAAAAAAAATTATATTTTTTTATCGATTTTAAATATTACTTACAAATTTTATTTCATAAAAAATAGAATTTTTTATTTTATTTTTAGTGAATTAGCTTCTCCTATCACGAGGGACATTGAAATGTCCCAATGGTCATAGCCCTCTATGTATGATATTTGTCTCATTTGCTACCTAATCAATACCTCTATTTTCCACGTCATTTGTTGTTTAAATCTATTCAAAAATTGAACTTAAATAAAATATTTAAATTTTAAACATACTAAACTAATATAAAAAGATTATAAGAAATATTTAATATATTATCTATCTTACGAGAATTAAAATCATATTTTATCTAATATATTTTATCATAAAATAAAATATAAAATAATTAACGGTGAAATTTTTAGTATTTTTCAGAACATACGCACACATAATATTTTTAATTTGATTGTTTTAAAATAGAAGTGAAAATACTAATTAAAAATATAAATTATATATAAATAAATATAAAACATATACCTTTGAATGAAATATTTAAATAATTTTTAAGAATGTAAGGGTTATGTATTAGATAAATTCTAGATCTATTTGTTTAGGAAGGAGAAAGATTATAAGTAGTTTAATTTTCTCTAATCTTCTTATTTTCACATTATTTCTAAAAAAATCCTATCCCTCTTTCTCTCTAATCTCTCTAAACTTCTCTAAATTCTTCTCAAGAATTTTCATTCAGTTCTTATCTCTTTGAAGATTCAAAAACACTAGGAGAAAAAATGTGAAAAGTAGATTAATGATATCGAATAGAATCTTGTTTTGAATAAGTTTTAAGTTTCCTAACTTTTAAAGCACTTTGATAAAATTGTATAAAATATTAATATCATATGAAATTTAAGAATAAAAATTTATAGTAATATATATAATTTTGTATGCAAGATCCTTTAGAGTGAGATAGAACATTTTTCATCCATCTCAATTGGAAAAAAACTTGAGTTAAAGTTAAAAGAAGTTCATTAAGTGTTTTTCTTGTGTTTTAGTAAATGATTTTTATATGCGAAAGTATGAATTGAGTGAATTAATAGATTAATTGTGAGAATTCTATTAGATGGAGTTAAAAATTATTTCCCTCTAATATTGTGTGAGGGCCCTGTTTTAGGTAAACCCTAAGCCTACTTGCTTAGGCAGGGGAGAGATTATAAATAGTTTATTTAACCTTAATCCTCTCATTTTTTTACTCTTGTGTTTAGAAAACCCTAATTTCCTTCTCTCAAATTTCTCTCAATTTTTTTCAAGAATTCTTCTTCAATTCTTATCTCTTTGAAAATCCGAGAACATCGGAGGAAGAACATGAAAAGTAGATTAATTCTATCTGAATAGAATTTCGTTTTGAGATCCTTTAAAGGTAAGGGAAATTAATTAGACAAAATTATTCATGATTTATTGGATTATTTTGTGTGTTGATATGTTATTATGTGTGAGGACCCGATTTTAGGTAAACCCTAAGCCCACTTGCTTAGAAGGAGAGAGACTATAAACAGTCTATTTAACCCTAATCCTCTCATTTTTTACTCTTATTTTTAGAAAACCCTAATTTTCCTTCTCTCAAATTTCTCTCAATTCTTTCCAAGAATTCTCCTTTAATTCTTATTTCATTGAAAATCCGACAACATGGGGGTAAAGATCGTGAAGAGTAGATTAATTCTATCCGAAGAAAATTTTGTTTTGAGATCCTTTAAAGGTAAAAGAAGCTAATTAAGCAAAATTAATTATGATTGATTGGATGAATATGTGTATTGAGGTATTTTTATGTTAAATTGATGAGAATTATGTGATTATTAGATGTGAATGTGTGAATTAGGTTTCGTTCTGAGATTGTGATCCTATTTTGGCTTGGTTTTATTTTGAATTTCAAAAAGTTTTCTTCATGAAAGTTGTACGCCTAAATGCTATCTAACCAATAGCTTTTGTTTCATGTAAAAAAGATATGTATAACTCAAGATACAATTTTTTTCGTAATTAAGGGTCAAATTGTCATGAAATTTATTCGCTTTGAAATTATGAACCCCTTTTGAGATGTTTTGATTACGAATTTCGGAAAGTCTCCTTCATAAAAGTTTTAGCCCTTGATGTTAACTAATAAATGATTTTTATTTCACATAAAAATAATATATAAAACATAAGATATGAATTTTTGAGTGATTAAAGGTCATGCTGTGAGGATGAGTGAAACATTTTCGAAAGTATTTTTTCTTGAGAAAAAGTTTATTCTTTTTGGATAATCATTCATGTTTTAAATTGTATTAAAAGAGTATATATATGTGAAATATGATAAAATTTTATAAGATATTTGTTATTTAATTAAACTATTTAGTTATGTGATGTACAATTTGGTGATGTATTGTGATTGAAATTGGATTTAGAAATGAGATTAGTGATATGATGTTGTAAATTATGTTTGTGATTTGTGACTTAGGTCATAAGAAATTGTGATGGTAAAGGTGTCAAGGAATTGTGTTGATGGCAAAGGTGCCAAGAAATTGTGTTGATGGCAGTGGTGTCAAGGAAATTGTGATGGCAAGGAGCCAATGTAAATAAAAATGACATTGATTGATGTTAATGAGATTGGTTTGATATGTTGTATAATTCTTAGATTGGTTGTGTGTTTTTTTTGTGTAAGCCAGATAGTTACCACGGGGTACTATTTGGTATAGTTTTAGAGTACATATGGAAATCTAGAGATATTAAATTGGGTATCCAGACTTCTAATGGTATTCTAATCATGTAGACAAGAGTACCATGTAGTGAGAAGTCGATGGAGACTTCTACTACACTTATCACTAGGTGGATTGAGCCATCAATTATTTGATATGTGTATATAGGGGTTACCTTGATGTGTCGGTACCAGAAAGAGGGAATAGGCAGGAAAATCTGGAGGTGAAAAAGACTCTTAGGGTTAGTCTATGGCTCGGTAACCAAGGAAACGTGTTTAGGTGCTAGTCTCAAAGGTCAAGAGTTTCATATAATTTTCTGAAAGAGTCTGTCTAGAATATTAGGTGTTGTGAATAAGTGAGTGTGATCAATGTGTGTGATTGAGAACGATTATGATGATTTGAATATCTGAATATATTTAAATAAATGATTGTGAGGATGAAATTATGAATTATATATATTTTGATTAGTTTTGTTTACATTAGCTTACCCTTTCTATTTGTGTTTGTGATTTTGTTGATATTGCGATACTCGTGTCGTTACACGAGAGCAGATAGCAATGTAGGTGAAAGTTAAACAATAACTTCAAGTTTTGCTTAAAGAGGAATTAATTTTGTGCTGAAGAATAATTTTACAACTTTCAATTTATTATGAGTTTTTTTAAAGACTATTTTATTTTTGAGTGATAAACTTGAATAAAGTGAATATTTTATGTGTTTAGACGTTTTATATTTTATGATGTTTTGAAATTATTAATAATTAATGAGTAGATTTTTATTCTGTTATAGATGAAAAATAGATATATTTTTAGTTCGTTGCATATTGTGATCCCATTTTGGAATATTTTTATTTTGAATTTAAAAAAGTGATTTTCATAAAAGTTATAGGCCTAGATGCTATTTAAATAATGAATTTTGTTCCCCGTAAAAAGAATATGCATAACTCAAGATATTATTTCTTTAGTAATTAAAGGTCAAGTTGTTAGAAAATTTATTCTCTTTTGAAATTATAAACTCCTTTTGGTATATTTTTATTACAAATTTGAAAAAGTGTCATTCATCATAATTTTAGCTCTCAATGTTAACTAACCAATGACTTTTATTTCACATAAAAATAATGTGTAAAACTTAAGATATGAAGTTTTTTGTAATTAAAGATCATGTTGCCAAGATGAACAAATTGCACTCGAAATTATTTTTAGTTGAGCGAAATTTTATTATTTTGGATAATTATTTATGTTCTAGTTTATATTAAAATAGTATGTAGATTTGAAATATGATAAAATGTGATAAGATATTTGTTGTATAATTAACCTGTTGAGTTATGTGATGTGAGATTTGATCATGTATTATGATTTGAATTGAATTGTGAAATAAAAATTAAAATAATAATGTGAATTATAATTAAGAATTGTGACTAAGGTCACAAAAAATTGTGATAATAATAGTGTTAATAAATTGAGATAATGATTTTATAAATATGTTATATGTTAATACAATTTATGATATATTTGAAAATTAAATAAAATTATTATTCTAAATTAACGGAAAATAGATAAATTTAGGGTCATTATATTTAACGTTATTGAATCTTTTCTTTTAAAATAATTATTTTATATAAAAAATTTTCTATATATTTTAAAAATTTAATTAAATAAAATTTTAATTTTTCTATTAAATTCAACTCTATTTATTTATAATTCTTAAAATTCAATCCTTATAAATAATATATAAAAAATTTAAATTAAAATTAAAGAAAAATAATAAGTTTATTGATTTTTATAATTAATATCTTAAAAATAAAATTCTTAAAATAATGGTATTTAATAATTTGTTTATAATAATTTTTATTATATTTTCTTTATTTCACTTTATATAATGTTGAATGTTTGACATATATTATATAATGTTGAATGTTTTGACATATATTATATGGTATGAATGAAATTAATGTTTTAGGTTTCATAGAAAACATTTTTAAAATTTTAATATATATAATTTATTTTTGTAATTATTATTATAATTAAAAAAATAACTTAATGCATGGAATATTCATAAGTAAAAATATTTAATACAATATTTTTTTTTTCAAAGTGAAAACTAATTTATAATATTTAATTTTTACACTAATATAGAATAGAAATGTAAATATTATATAAACAATGTATAAACATTCGATATTATATTTATGAAACATAATATATAATAAAAAAATATTATTAAATATTCTATTAATTGAATATAATTTTTTTGTTTAATTATAAATATTTTTATAATTTATTTATTTTATTTAGAAATTGTTTGGATCCCACGATGGAAATTCAGGGAAGGGATGAAAAAAAAGTGTAGAAATCAAGAGAATAAAATTTATATTTAAAAAAAAAATTGTTCAATTAATTTTTCACGTTAATAAAAGAAGAAATACGAAGAAATAGTATAAAACTTATTATAATATTATTTTAGATGATTAAGTAAAAAATATAATTAATTATAATATTAAAATTATTAATATATTTCTTATATTATAATAATAATAAATAAAAAATTAATATAATATTATAATAATAAATATTAAATAAAATTAATAATAGTTATTTATTTTTATTTTAATATAATAATAATAAATTAAAAAATATTATTATAAATAATAAAAAAATATTAATAATATCAAAATAATATTTTTTTTGTTTTTTATTATAATAATAAATTAAAAATATATATTAACAATAATATTTAATTTTTTTATTATAATGATAAATTATAAATAATTAAATTTTTTATTAATAATAACATTAAATTATATTTCTTCTTTATATTTTATTATAATAAAAATAATAATTTTTAAAAAATATTTAAAATAATTAAAAAAATTATTAATAATAAATAATATTATTTTACTTTCTATTTATTTTCATTTTCTTTTTCTTAATTTAAATAATTTTATCTTTTTCTTACTTTCTCTTTATTTCTTTTTTTTTCATTCCTTCAAATTCACTCTCTAATTCAAATATATCGTTAAGGACATATATGTTATTTATTGCATATTTGTAAAAATTTTAAAAAAATTCCTTAATTGACACATATCGCATGTGTGCTGTCATGTTTGAGTTTATTCTAATTATAAATCTCTTTTATTTGTTTGGGTGAAATTGTTTTAATATATATTTTTATTTTGTCAGTTTTAATAATTTAAAAAAAATGATAATTTTTAATTATGTACTTTATCTTAACTTTAATTAATTAAAAATTAATTATAATGTAATTTTGTTTATATGATAGCCAAATTACTCATTTTCAAATAATTATATTAAGAGCTATATTTAATATAATTTTTAATCATTTAATACTGTATAAAATTTTACAATTAATCAAAATTAAACTCAATTTTTTAAGATTAAAATTTATGAATTGATAAAAGGAATATTAAAATTTATGAACTGATAAATATTAAAATTTATGACACATGAATTTTTTAATAAAAGCAATAAATGCACATGAATCTAAAGAATTAAATATTTTGTGAAAACTATGAATTTAAATTCATAAATGCAATCACATTTAATTTTTGAAAGGTTTTTTGAAGGCTACAATAATGACAGAACTTTCAGTTTCATTGAAACTATTCAGAAATTTCAATAAACAATCACAAACAATAACTGCAACTATAAAATATATTCTGATATAAGTCCCCACCAACCCCAAAGTTATATTATCAAATGAAAAAACATTGAATTATATTATATATATATTAAATGAAGGGATCAGGATGAAATTGTTCTATATATTGAAGACTCATGAAACAAAAATTGAGTCTGATATACACAACTATTCTGGGATCATGTTTTGTTGGTGTTCTTCATCCATGGCAATGGTGATTCTCACAACCCTTTTGGTCATCTTGGTGACTCTGCTATTGAAGGTTGGCTATGACACCATTTCATGTTACTGGCTCACTCCAATGCGCATAAGGAAGATGATGGAGAAACAAGGTGTTCATGGTCCTAAACCTACTTTTCTTAGTGGCAGCATCATGGAAATAGGATCCCTTGTTTCAGAAGCAGTTTCTCAAGACATGAAAACCATCAGCCATGATATTGTTGGTCGGATTTTGCCACATTTTGTTCTCTGGTCCAATCAATATGGTATGTCTCTTTTACTCTATGCCCTCTCCCACATATGCTACAATAGATATAAAATTTATAAAATTTTAAGAAACATCAATAAACCTACTTTAATTTCATAAAACTGATAAAATTTATTTATAAAATAAAATTTAAATTATTTTATATATATTAATTTAACTGTATTATAATATCATTATAATATGATATGAGATCTTTTCCGTATATTTGAAATTGAGAATAATTTGTATTTGTACACATATATTATATTAAGAAAATAAAAAAAATCCTACAAAGCTACATCTATATATTTCCCTAATTTTATATCTTGTGGGTAAATCGTTTTGTGTGATAAACTCACTTGTACGGTTTAATTTAAGCATTTTTACAAGTATTCATCACTCTTTTGAGTTCTTCTAGATTTCAAGAAAATCTTAAATCTTTATATTTGTTTAATAATTTGAATATATATATATATATATATATATTATGATGTAAATATTTTTTTAATTTTATTAAAGTGTTTCATTTAAATTACCGGTGCTTTTCACTTGTAATGGAAGATCTTAATTAGAATTGTACTTAATAGGAATTGTACTCTAATATGAAAATGTGAAAAATTAACAAAAATCAATTATGATCAAGATTAAATTATATCAATTGTTATCATAGATGGTGTTGATCTAAATGAATGATCAAAATTTAAAATTTTGTATTTTGAGAAATCTATTAATTTGGGTGGAATTAATTTTTGCACTTAATGGTTCCATGAATTTAAGAACACTAAGAGAAATAGAGGAGGGTTCCCATAGGAAAAAGAGAGAAGATTTGCGTGGCCCAAAATCTTGCTTTCTTATTGGCAACATTATAGACATGACCTCCCTTATTTTGAGAGAATTTTTCGATATCAAAATCACCATCATAAATATTTTTTAACTGATGCATTTGAAGTTGTGGAAATAATGTTTATATATGTAAATTTATGAGGTAATATTAATATATGAATTATTTTTGTATTAAATTTCAACTTACAACAGAAAATATGTGTGTTTGAAAATATGTATTTACAAGGGATTTTTAATGTGAAAAATAAAAAATCATCATCATCATTTATCATTTATGTCTCAGTGCTTATCAAGTTTAGATAGTTGTGATGGTATTCAGCAAAATTTTAAAATTTTGGTATAATTATTTCTGGGGCGATTAAATGCGAAAGAGTAGAAAGATAGAAAGGGGAAAATTTTCTTAATATCAAAACCCTTTAAACTTTCTAAAACAAAATGAATTCTTTTCTCCCAAATTAATTATTTTTGTAGCTCATCTTATAAGTTATGTATAATTCTACGTGTATATACGTGTGTTTTCAATTTTTCTATGTTAGTATTGATCTCATTAATGGGATTTATAAGGAACATATTAAACCAAAAAGAAAAACAATTAATTTTAAATTAAATTTAAATAAAGTCAGTTTCACAATTCATGTATTTTTGTTTTAGAGATCTCACATCATTTAAAGATAAGATCAAATTAAGATAAGTGTAAATCTCATCTCATTGAGTCAGCTTTATAAGGATGAGTTAACTTTCAAAAGTCAATTACTAATATGATATCAGAGTCTATCCTAGTAAAGATTTCTGGACTGTTATCGTGTTATCGAATCATTCATAAATTTCTCATTCTCGAGTTGTTATTGGAAAACCTATAAATTTCTTAAACTATTATCAGACCATCTATAAATGTGTTGGAGATCTTATATCGTTTAGAAATAAAGTCAAATTAAAGTATATAAAGTAATGCAAATCTTACTTCGTTAAGTCAGTTTTATGAAGATGAATTAAGCTTTAAGTCTATTACTAATTATTTTAATAATAAAATGTCCTTATATGCAAAATTGTGTGATAGTGATGATTTTCTTTATTTTCTTATTGGCTTTACCATGATCATGTAGGAAAGAGATTCGTATATTGGAATGGAATAGAACCAAGGTTGTGTTTGAAAGACACTACATTGATTAAGGAATTTCTGTCAAAGTACAACTCTATATCTGGAAAATCATGGCAGCAACAACAAGGGTCCAAACATTTCACTGGGAAAGGTTTGTTGATGGCAAATGGTGAAGATTGGCACCACCAACGTCACATGCTTTCACCTGCATTCATGGGAGAGAGACTTAAGGTATATGTTAACTGTTTATACTAATTAATCACTGGCACACGATTTATTTTGGTAATTAATGTTATTTTCAGACCCAAATTTTAATTTTGATTTCATCACTAGAAATTTAGCAATACATTTTCTTAATATAATATTTACTTTCTCTATCTTTTAATTTGTGATGTTTGAGATTTGATTACACATATCAGCAAAAACATAACTTTTATAATCAATAGTATCCTTATTTTTACATTTTTTTCTCATAGTACTTATTCTCTGTATCTTTATTTTTTAGTATTCTTTTTTACAATAACTTGATGATAATATAATTAGTAAAAAATAATTAATATAGTCTTAAACTTTATCAAAATAATAAATAATAGAAACACTTTTTTTTTAAAAATAATAATTATAAAAAAAAAACAGAGGGAATAGTTGAAAATGCTGTACACATTAAAGATGAATTTTAACATTAAATTAAGTATTATATATGCTTTTTACCATTTTTAATAAATATTAACATATAAGAGATGATGTTTTCTTAACACTCATCTTGAATACAAATGATTGGACTCAAAATAATGTTGGGCATTTAATGTACAGAGCTATGCTGAGCACATGGTGGAATGCACAAAGGAAATGCTTCAGGCACTGCAAAATGCATTAGGAGGCCAGAGTGAGGTAGAGATTGAGATTGGAGAGTACTTGACTGAACTCACTGCAGATATAATCTCAAGAACTGAGTTTGGCACGAGCTATAAGAAGGGAAGGCAGATATTCCATCTCCTCACACAACTTCAGAGTCATTGTGCTCAAGCAACTCGCAATCTTTTCTTTCCTGGAAGCAGGTATGTGAATGTGAGTTTAGAATTTTGAGTATGGTAGCCTATATACAAATTTAGATGATTCTTTTGTTTCACCTGTCAGTTTTGAAATAGTAAATTGATAGTTCTGTATAAAATCATCATTCTTAAAACCAGTTTAGGAGATGATATTTATATTTCAGTTATATACTATAACTTAAGATTTCACCAATACTCTCACTTGAACGTGGTTCCTTAATAGATAATTTAATTTGAATCCAATAACCTTATTAATAATTAAAATTCTGTATAACGGCCATTAAAACCTTGTTAACAATCAGGATTTTTTCAAAGCATATACATAAGGAATCATAATCTATTAATAGATAATCTAATTTCGACTCAATAATCTGTCAATCAAGGTTTAATATATTAACAAGTGGCTCAATCCAAAAATCTTGTTAATCAAGCTCTCAAACCATACAAAATGAATTATAATCTATTAACAAATGACACAATTTAAACTTAATAACTTATCAACAAAGGTTTAATATATTAACAAAGGATTCAATTTAGGTCCAACAATCTTATTAATCAAGTTCTTGTACTATGTAAAAAGTGATTACAGGTCTAATTCACTCTCAAAATTAATTTAGAAGATAAAATTTATATTTTATTTATATACTGTATTTCAAATTTATTTTTAATTAATGTAAAATTTTACCAACAAATTCCCATATCCCTCTTTTTAAAATGTGAACTTGTATCATTTATGATAAAATTTATGTGTTGCAGGTTTTTCCCTAGCAAGTACAATAGAGAGACAAAGCGTATGACGAGGGAGGTGGAGAGACTCTTGATGGAGATCATAGAGGGTAGGAAAGATTGTGTGGAGATAGGGAGAAGCAATTCTTATGGGAATGATTTGTTGGGAATACTCTTGGATGAGATGAAGAAAGAGGGTGGTGGCTTGAACCTTCAACTAGTTATGGATGAATGCAAAACCTTTTTCTTTGCTGGACATGAAACCACTGCACTCTTACTCACTTGGACAGTTATGTTGTTAGCAAGCAATCCACATTGGCAAGACAAAGTCAGAGCTGAGGTCAAGGAGGTATTCAAAGGGCAAACTCCATCAGTTCATCAACTCTCCAAGCTCACTCTGGTTAGTATCAAATTTCTATATTCTTTCTCCTTACATTATAATTATTTGTTTGATTTTTTTTTTAATTTTATAATTTATTTAAACAGATGGTTTCTTATATTAGATTGTGAAGAAATTTACTTACTAAAAAATTATAAAAAATAAATAATAAGATAAAACATAATTCTTACTTTTTTTTAAGGATATTTTAGGGTAACTAAATTTTCTCATTTAATTTTATCAACTAATTAAAAGCATTTAGATGTAATTTTTAAAATAATTGTTATATAATCAACATTTTCCAATTATATAATAATGCTTCACTAAATATGAGTATAATATATAAACCGTTTAAAATATAATCAATAACACCTATTTCAAATTCTATCCTTTAAAATAAAAAAATTATTAACATAAACATGTTACCCAGTTATAATTTACAAGTACATTAAAATTATTTTCTATTATTTATATATTTTATATATATATGATAATAATAATATTATTATAGATTTTAATATCAAATGTTTCAATTTTTTATATTCATAATTGATAATTTAGGTTTTTTTTTCTTTGATTTTTAGGATATTATAAAGTTTTTTATCTCTAAAATTTAATCTTTATTTTTCTTTATGATATAGAGAGGATTTTATAAAAGATGAATGAGGTTCATCTTTTATAATTGATAAATTGTCTAATGGCTCTTCAATCTTAAAGGCTTTGGTTATAAACGATACAATAATCATTGAGTTTTAAGAGTAATGTTTTTCCTTTTCTTTAGAAACCTATCTTATTATAACTTTTGCTCATGGACCTTTAACATGTCGATGAACTCTTTGAGAGTCAAACCATTAAGATCTTTAGACGCTCTCAACACCATTACTTGAGGTTTCTATTGCCTAGACAAGATGTGTAAGATTTTATCAATATGGACATAGTTATCGTGTCTCTTATCTAGTGATCTAAGCTCGTTGAGAATATTTTTAAATCTATTAAATATGATTTAAATGTTCTCATTCTTTTCTATATTGAATAACTCATACTATTCCGTCAACAGGTTGAACTTATTATGCTTGACTCCTTAGAGTCACAATGAGGATATCCCACATCTCCTTAGCACCCTTTTAGATATGTACCTTTCAATATTATTCTTCTAAAATACCACATATTAGTGAATTTTTACCTTTTGAATTCAAAAGATACCTTTATTTTTGTTTGTCTAATCACATATTTTTTGGTAGAGGACTTCCCATGTAGTTTACTAGGATTGAGTGAAAGGGATCACCAATGAAACAGTTACGCTCTCAACAATTAAATGAATAACAAGGTTCTGTATCGTATTATGTATGAGTTTTCTTACAATAAAGAAGGATAACACCAAGGCAGTGTTATCGGATACAAAACAACTTTAATAGGAATAACAGAGCATTAAAGAAATTCCCAGAGAGGGCCAAAGGAAGAGGAGAATAGATCATACATTCCACACCCCCCCATTTTCTATTTTTTTTTCCTTTTATATTTACTTTAACCCCAGACGTAATCCTTGAGCGCAGAGTTCTTTTCCTCTCACTTTTGCGGTTCACCCTGATTTCAGCATTATCACTCACGTGTCCCACCCATGTAACGGTATTCCCATGCACTTCA
Organism: Macrotyloma uniflorum; assembly: GCA_016859785.1. Taxonomy (NCBI): domain Eukaryota; kingdom Viridiplantae; phylum Streptophyta; class Magnoliopsida; order Fabales; family Fabaceae; genus Macrotyloma; species Macrotyloma uniflorum. The sequence goes on from BDMB01000003.1 coordinate 8,372,165, forward strand.
TTTGCTAGTATTTCTTCTGCACTCGTGACATTTCCTCCCCCATAAAAGTCAACCTTGTCCCCAAGGTTGAAGTTAGGATAAACATCCTGGAATAAGAAGAGATCTTCCCAAGTAGCTTTAGTCGTATCCAATCCTTCACATTGGACCAAAACCTGAGGAATCTGATCGGGGCCACGTAAAATAATTCTGGACTGTAATATCTTAGATGGTTGAACAATAGGACCAAATTCATCAGTCAATAGTGGAAGAGGAACATACGGTTGCTGATGTTCACCTTTGCATGGCTTCAATAAGGAAACATGAAACACAGGGTGAATCTTGGCAGAAGTTGGAAGAAGGAGTTTGTAAGCCACAGAACCAATTTTCTGCAAAACTGGAAAAGGACCAAAATATCGAAGTCCCAATTTCTGATTTTTGCGCAAAGCAACTGAGTGTTGCCTATAAGGTTGAAGCTTAACTAAAACCAAATCACCCACATTAAACTCCAACTGTAATCGTTTCCTATCTGCATATTTCTTCATATAGTGCTAAGCCTTTAGCAAATTATTCTTCAACTGGCTGAGAACTAAGTCACGTTGCAACAATAAATCCTATAAAGAGGGAGGGTCTTGATGGTCTATAGTATACTTGGTGATTGTGGGAGGATCTCGACCATAAACTGCTTTGAAAGGAGTCATACCAATGCTGGACTGAAATGAAGTATTGTACCAAAACTCAGCCCATGAGAGTAACTTACTCCAGCTCTTGGGATTGTCAATTGTGAAACATCTTAAGTACATCTCCAAACATCTATTAAGTGCCTCGGATTGACCATCAGATTGCGGGTGATATGCTGTGCTCATAGCCAAAGTTGTCCCACTCAACTTAAACAATTGCTGCCAAAATTTGCTAGTGAACACTTTATCACGATCCGAAACAATGGACTTTGGCATACCATGTAATCTAACGATGGAATGCATGAAGATGTCGGCTACCGTCTTGCTCGAATAATCGGCTTTGAGTGGAGCAAAATGACCATATTTAGATAAACGGTCGACGAACACCAGAATCATAGTAAAACCGTGTGAAGGAGGTAAGCCAACAATAAAATCCATAGCTAAATCTTCCCAAATCTGTACTGGAATTGGTAAGGGTTGGAGCAGTCCAGCAGGTAAAGAAGTAGCGGTCTTAGCTTGTTGATAGAGCAAACAATGTTGGACAAATATTTTAATATCGTTTTGCATACCATGCCAATAAAACTGAGAAGCAACTCTAGCCAGTGTCCTAGCTCTCCCCGAATGTCCTCCAATAGGGGAATTATGAAATTCATTCAGAACTTGCTATATAAGAGGATGGTTGGAAGGAAGAACCAACCTGTTCTTCCAAAATAGTAACTGGTCTTGAGCAGAATAATTCGGGTGAGGAGGAGTGCCTTGAATACATAAGTGAAGTATTTCAGATAATTTGGGATCAGCAGCAATAGTGGCACGCACCTTAGGAATGATTTCCCACTGAGGTTGAGAAATAGCCATAAAGAAAGACCGAGATAAGTTGTACTCTATGGTGAAATCATATCCTAGGAATTTAGGAAGCCATGCCTGTTGCTCCGGGGTCTGGATGGTTTGATCAGTGAGGCTGCACAAGCTCTTCTGATCTGTGTGGATAATAAATTTATGTCCCAACAAGTAATGACGAAATTTAGCTATAGCTTCTGTAATGGCGTAAAACTCCCGCACATATGCTGATTGTTTCTGCCTTCGTGGAGATAATTTTTTTGAAAAAAATGCAATGGGGTGATGGGCTTGACTCAGAACAGCACCAATACCTGTACCAAAGGTGTCAGTTTCCAATATAAAAGGCTTAGTAAAATCTGGAAGGGCCAAGACGGGAGCCTCAGTAATAGCTCGCTGGAAATTGTGAAAAGCTTCAGTAGAAGCAGAGTCCCAATGGAATTGGTCTTTCTTTAAAAGATTAGTTAATGGTGAAGCTATAACTGCATACCCTTTAATAAATCGCCGATAATACCCCTTGAGTCCAAGGAAGCCTCGCAGTTGTTTAAGGGACTGCGGGAGTTGCCAATCCAAAACAGCTTGGATTTTACTCTGATTCATGGTAACGTCGTTGCCTGATATCGTATGACCCAGATAATCAACCTCCTCCAAGCCAAAATGGCATTTAGACAACTTGGCAAAAAGGTGGTGATGCTGAAGGAGTTTTAAGACAGCTTCTAAGTGTTGCAAGTGTGAGGACCAAGATGGGTTATAAACCAGTATGTCGTCAAAGAACACCAATACTGATTGTTGAAGCAGCCCTTGGAACACCGAATTCATTAAACTTTGAAAGGTGGCTGGTGCGTTGGTGAGTCCAAATGGCATGACAAGCCATTCATAGTGGCCTTGGTGTGTCCAAAAAGCTGTTTTAAATCTGTCCTCCGGAGATACAAGTATTTGATGGTATCCTGAACGAAGATCTAACTTAGAAAAATATTTAGCTCCAAAAAGTTCATCAAGCAACTCATCAACAGTAGGAATAGGGAAAGAATCCTTGATTGTTATGGCATTTAATGCTCTATAATCAGTGCAAAAATGCCATGTCCCATCCTTTTTTTTTAACCAAGAGAATCGGTGAAGAAAAAGGACTAGTGCTCGGGGCTATGATTCCCTCTTGTATCATCTCCTCAACCATTTTCTCAATGTGTTCCTTCTGACTGTGAGGGTATCGATAGGGACGGACCTTAACAGGCTTACTATCTGGAATTAAGGGAATAGCATGGTTATGGGACCGATCCGGGGGTAACCCAATGGGTTTGTCAAATACCCTTTTGTAGGTGTGAAGTAACAGAGCCAAATCTGGATGAATGTTATCAAGTAAGTCAAACCACATATCAGAAGGAACCTCTTGGGACTGAATTTGCAGTGTATAAAATTTTGCAATGGCATGAGTGTTGCACATTCATCGAATATGGTGAAACTGAGCTGGACTTGGTAAGTTAGACTGATCACCATGTAGTGTAATAAATTCACCCTCCAAATAGAATTTCAAGGTCAAAGCACTATAATCTGAGACATGGGGTCCCAATGTAGCAAGCCAAGTAGCACCTAAAACAACATCTGCACCAGATACAGGAAGCAAATAAACTGGCAGTTTGATAGTATGCCCTTGAACTGTGACCTTCACCTCTTTGACTAATCCTTCAACTGTGAGAGAATTTCCATTACCAACCAGGACCTGAAAACTGGGAATGGGCTCAATAGGTAACTTCAAATAATGAGCCAAGTGTGGTTGTAAGAAATTGTCGGAACTCCCACTATCAAACAAGATTTGGACAGTGACACCATTAATCGATCCATGAAATCGCATAGTGCCCAAACTGGAGGACCCGTTAAGGCATTAAAAGAAACATGATGCTCAGTGGTAACATCAGGGCAGGGAACGGATATGGGGTCTGGCGGTGCTAAATCTGGAGGTGGATCATCAACTTCCTCTATATAAAGTAATAGGTATTGTTTGTTAGGACAATGATGTGTAGGGGAAAATTTATCGTCACATGTATAACAAAGGCCCTTCTCACGTTTGATCTGCATTTCTGCTGGAGATATCTTTTTGATATTAGATGATTTAGGGAATTGGTTAAAAGGTTTCTGGGAAGGTTTAGGCAAAATCGTAGGTAGGAATGTGGTTTTCTAGTTGGTGTTTAGGTAGGGGGATGGGTTTGTGTTAAGGTTCCTGGAATAAGTGGTGGTATAAGATGGTTTGGTGGAGGTGATATATTTTTCCTCGTAGAGTTTAGCAAGGGATACGACTTTAAGGAGGGAATGAGGACTTTGGGCAATTACATCACGACGGATATCGGTTTTCAATCCACTGATGAAACAATCTAATAGTGCATCCACAGTAATCCCCGTAACTCTGTTAGCCAAAGCAGCAAATTCGATATAATAATCAGTAACCGAACCTAATTGCGAGAGCTTAAACAAAATAGAGCGGGGACATTCAAATGGGGAGGGACCAAATTCCAACTCTAATGCTCGAGTAAAAGTAGCCCAGGATTGAAATGGATTATTCTTACTCATCATCTGGAACCAAGGAACCACATCCTTGTCCATATGCACAACGGCAATCGTCAAACGGTGTAAATCTGGAGTAGAATAATACTCAAAAAATTGTTCCTCCTTGAAAATCCAGTTCAACACATTCGATCCATCAAAGCGTGGGAAATCCAGCTTGATGTTGCGCACCTGAAAGGGTTGTGAGTGCGAGCCACCGGTGGATTGCGCCCTGGTCACGTGCTCGAGAGCTACTTCGAGCTTCGTAAACCGGGCAGAATAATCTTGATCCCGTTTTTCCATGAGTTCCAAAATCTTCTTGACATTAGCATCCAGCTCCTTCAAGCGGGTATTCTCAACCATGGCAATGAAAGCACCAAATGAAAGGGATCACCAATGAAACAGTTACGCTCTCAACAATTAAATGAATAACAAGGTTCTGTATCGTATTATGTATTAAGTATGAGTTTTCTTACAATGAAGAAGGATAACACCAAGGCAGTGTTATCGGATACAAAACAACTTTAATAGGAATAACAGAGCATTAAAGAAATTCCCAGAGAGGGCCAAAGGAAGAGGAGAATAGATCATACATTCCACACCCCCCCATTTTCTATTTTTTTTTCCTTTTATATTTACTTTAACCCCAGACGTAATCCTTGAGCGCAGAGTTAGTTACTCTTTTCCTCTCACTTTTGCGGTTCACCCTGATTTCAGCATTATCACCCACGTGTCCCACCCATGCAACGGTATTCCCATGCACTTCATTTGCTAGTATTTCTTCTGCACTCGTGACATTGAGTTCTCATTTTCAACAATGTCCCACATGTATATATATGACATCATTCGAAGAAGAAAATCATCTATTGCTTCTAATAATAAAAAATTCCTCCCTTAAACAAGGGTGTACGATGGACCGCTTATCCTTCATTCTCCATTTGACTTTACTCTTATCCTACTAAAAACTAGCCTTAAGAGACTTGCTCTGATACCAACTGAAACATAGGTGAACATAGAAAGAGGGGATTTGAGTAGCGTTTAGAAATTTTTTCGCAAAAATTTTCAAAAGTAAGCTATCATACAATCTTAGCAATGGTTAGATGGTCTCTTAAAGGATTGTCTAATACTTAAGAACTTTAAAAAATAAATTTAACCAGAAAAACAAGTGCAAGCATGTAATAGAGAGTTAGAACACTGTTTTATACAAGTTCATTTCAACAAAGTTATGTGATGTTATCTTTTAAGAAACTCTTGAGAGATTTTACTAATCAAATAATTGATTATAGATGTTTGGTCATTATTTGTTTATACAAGTGCAAAATGTTACTTCTAACTTACACGAGTACATAATATCACTTTTAACTTACACAAGTATACAACATCATTCTTGAAAAACTATCTTTAACTTATCTTGAACTAAAGAAACAATTATTCTTTAGTCGCTTAACAAGTTTTAGTTTTAACAAGTTTTAGTTTTAGCTTTGTTGAATACATAAAGTCTTAAGTATTTTTCTCTTATAAACTATAGACATTTATAAAAAAAGAAAACTCATGATTGATAGGTGCATGAAAGAATGAATGAATATGTAATTGTTTCATTCGTTTTCGTCAACTTCATGTAATTTGAAATTTGCCTTATACATAAAAGTCTCAAGATAATATCTATAAGAAACAGAGTCTTGATTTATAGGAAACAGAGTCTTAATTTTGTTTTATTTGATATTATTAAATACTTTTCAAAATGTTAGTTGTTTATTATTGGATCACTTTATAAAAACTAGATAATTCTTTTCTTATTTTTAAAAATTCTGTATAACTTCTAATAAAAGAAGTATTTGTCATTGATATACTTTAAATAAAGAAGTTTATTTCAAAATATGTTGAATATTTTTAAATTTACGTTATAGTAGATAATATACTGAATGATACTAAATAACCTTATAAACTTGAATATTATACAAATTGTTGTTATAAAGTACTTATCCTGAATTGCTTTACTTATAACAAATTAATATTATTATTCAAATATAATTACAATATTATATATCTATACATTATATACTGTCTCCTATCTTTATAAAACTCATTTAACTGATTCTTTATAATTAGGGAAATTATCTAATCTACTTGGTAGCATATAAATTTGTCTCAAAGTTACAAGTTTTCTAGAATTGTTTTGAACATTGATGAGACATGCTCTTTTTCTTTTCTTTTCTTTTTTCAAATATTTTGATTAATTTTAAATTTGTAATCTTTTTCACCATTAACTTTTATTGGTTATGTATATGAATAGTCTTCTTAAATACTCTCTATACAACAGAAAGCTACCACCAACATAGCGAGACATAGTTGAATCCCTCATCCATGACATGGAAAGCTTAATTCTTAACTTTGAATGAAAAGATATCTAATCTTTACCCACAAATCCAAGTCAATTATGTGTGAAGAAACATTATTCTGATAATAAAGTTGTTGTCTGATATTGCAGTTACACATGGTGATTAACGAGTCAATGAGGCTCTATCCTCCTGCAACAGTGCTTCCAAGAATGGCTTTCGAAGACTTTGAGTTGGGAGACCTCCACATTCCCAAAGGCTTATCAATCTGGATTCCAGTGTTGGCCATTCATCACAGTGAAGAACTCTGGGGTGAAGATGCAAATGAGTTCAACCCTGAGAGGTTTGCTTCAAAATCATTCATGCCTGGTCGCTTCTTACCCTTTGCCTCTGGCCCTAGAAACTGTATTGGACAATCATTTGCCATGATGGAAGCCAAGATCATACTGGCCATGCTCATATCTCAGTTTAGTTTCACCATCTCTGAGAGCTACAGGCATGCACCAGTGATTGTCCTCACAATTAAACCCAAATATGGTGTTCAAGTTTGCTTGAAGCCTTTAAATCCATAATATATGTAAAGAAGGATTCAGAGTAAATATACTCTTTATCTTCATCATTCATTTACTTATAAGATGAGTTAAAATGTTAGATTATTAGATTATTAAAGAAAATGAATGATGTAGGTAAAACAATAAGTCTATAAATAAAATAAGTGAATCCTTCTTGTTTTATATTATTTTAGGATTTCTGTATTTAGAGTGTTGTAATAATCTTAGCTCAGTAAGAATATCTTATGATTTTTGTTTTTCAAGTATTTATAATGTAGAGGGAGTTAAGTAATGGTTGAAATGCAAGAATCAAGAGCATGTATGCACATTAAAAATCTATTCTCAATTAGTAAAGAAAATAGGGGGACTTTGAATTCTATGTTAATGATGTATGTTGTTGTGGTGTAAAAGTTTAGATTTTAATTAATCACATAACATTATAAATATAGTTTTTAAAGTAATTGTTAGCAAAATTATAGAATAATTAAGAATTGATTGATTATATAACTTTTATTTTATTAGATTTAAAATTTTATTGATAATATAAATTTTTTACATTGTAAATATATTTTAACTAAATTCTCTATTTCTTATTGTTCTTAAATATATTGTTAGTTGGGATAATTTACTTTTAGTTTTTTTTTTAATTTAAAAAAAATCATTTTTTGTTTTTGTTATTTCAAAAAACCTGTTTTTTTTTTATTCCTAAACCACATACTATATTAAAAAAATGGTTACGTGACACTAGAAAGTGTATTGTAACAAATTTCTAAGTCATAATTTCTATTAACTCATTACATATAGAAATTAAAAATATTTTTTTTTTCTAAAATTTTGAGATAATTATGAATGTACTAGCAGTATTGTCTAATTTTTTTTAAGTATTGACATTTCTTATTTTTTCATAAATCTTAACTCATCTTCTTATGTCTAATAGAAAATATAGAACAAGTTTATTCGATAAAAAAAATTTTGTGAATAAATTTTAAATATTTCCTTTTTATTATTAGTTACATGAAATTGAGAGTTATGAAATTGAGAGTTATTGCATGTAAAAAAAAAAAAATGTGCTAGTTTAAAATCTTATTGGTATGTTTGATTTATTTTGAGTTTTCTACGAGCATATTTGCACATCCTATATTGAGCACCAATTGTTGGAGTCTTTACAGCAAGATAATTAGATTCTAAGGATAGAGTGTGAGTTAGTTTTAGAGAGGTAATGAGTTAAGTGATGAAAGGTAAAATTATAAAAAAAAAAACTAAATCTTTCAATCTTTATTATTTTTAAATCACTATCTCCGTAAAACTCTTTTCTCTCTAAATTCTCTACCTTCTTTCTAACATTTCTCTCTCATCCTTCATCATTTTCAAGATCTGAAGGTACCTAATCGAAGCTTGTGAAGAGTAGAGCATATCCAACCGATTGGAATCTTGATTTGGGTACTTGGATAACTAGTTAGAGCACTAGAAACTTTATCCTTTTGCAGTCGAGAAAGGGACATTTTAGAATAAAAAATAGGTAAGGGAAGTGTAATTGTAATTGATATTCTGATATTGCTCAACTATTAGGTATTGGAATCTATTGAGTAAAACTGTAAATTAGGAGATTTTGTGTACTGAATTATTCCTGTTATAGGTGTTGCTGTGAATTAATTGAGAATTGCATTGTGTGAGATGATGAATTTGCTAATGTGTGAGATTACTTTGATTAGATGATTAGAACTTTGGTTTGATGATATGTTATATCTTATGTATGCTGGAGTTTGAATTTTGGATGGTGCTAGAAATGTAATGTGTTCTAGTTTAATGAAATTGTATGAGTGGATTTTGATTGAGATAATAGATGTTTCGTTTTGTAATTCTAACTCATTTATTTCATGTTTCCATTCAGAATCTGGGAAAGTGGTCTACATGAAAGTTGAAGCCAAAGATGTTAGCTATTCAATGGCTTTTATTTCGCAAGAAAATGATGTGTGTAGCTTAAGTTATGATTTTTTTGTAATTAAAGGTCATGCTGCTAGGAGCAATTTTTCTTGAGCGAAAATGCCCTGAACCTGAAAGTTTGATAATTTAAAAAATAATGAATTTAAAGTGATTTGAGAGGTGAGATATAAACTTGAATGTATAATGAAATGAATGATATTTATGTTGGCATGAGGCCTTGGTGCTCCTATTGAGGGGAGTTTGATTTTATGATCTGAGTATGATATTGGTAAAGTAGTGTGTATGAATTTAGGGATATGTTATAGGGTATCCAGACCTTAATGACTCTCTAAGTCATGTAGATTAAGATTGTCATGTGGTGAAGGTCGATAGAGGCCTTACCAATTGTCTTTATGATAGTTGGTGAGGCTACCCTGATATGAGATGGGTGTGGTGATGTTTTATGGATGATGCTGGGTGAAAAAGACTCAATGGTTGGCCGGTTAGGCCTATGGTCTTGGAGTATACATCAGGTGTTAGCCCTAGATATCCGAAATTCATACAATCTTCCGTAAGGCGTCAGTGTTGTTGATTGTGAATGTGTTTGAAATGTATAAAGCCTTTGGTAGACCTTTACACTTGTATGAAATTTATGCTTACTATTGAATGATTGTATGAATTTCTTATGATTTATCTTGTTTTCACTAGCTTACCCTTTTATGTTCTCTTTTATGTGTTTGTGAACCTGCTATGATCGTATTCTTTACACATGAGCAAATAACAAGGTAGGTGGTGATTCCTCGGTGGAAAAGGAATAGCTTAGGCATGAGGATAAATGTACAAAATTTAGTAGTATAATATCAAATATTTGTATTATTGTTTTTTAGAAAACCAAAAAGAATAAAAAAGGGAAAAAATATAATAGAAATAGTATTTACATTTGTTTGCTTAATGCATGAACTGAATCTATTAGAATAAGTATTTACATTTGCCTGCTTGATGCATGAATTGAATCTATTAGAGTAAGTAGTTATTTTAGATATGTTATATAGTACTTGTGCATATAGGTGCCATACTTAGAATGAATTTTTTGATCTTTAGTAGATTATGTTTTAGGTGTGTTACAATTAGATTCTCAGGTAGGAGAAGCTATAATTATTTAATGTCAGTATAGTACCTTATAATTATTTAATGTCAGTATAGTACCTTAAGTTAAACAACTTAAATTTTGGATATATTATTTCGTTAGAAATATATTAATTGTAAAAATTTTGGTTGAATGAAACTTTTTGGGAAGTATTGATTTATGTGTGAAATGAAGTTATTGATATTATATTTTAATTGATATTCATTTTTTGTTTTGAATAGAGAATAAGAAATTTGAATGATTATTATTTTTGTTAAGGTTGAAATTGGTGGGGAATGGGGTTTATGTTGATTAAGAAGTATAAGTGAGGGTTTTGATTAAGTAGATAGGTAATATTTTGTTATTCAATTAGTTAGAATGCATATTTTTATAAAATTGGCTTATGTTGGACGAAATTGATCTTTCTTAAGAGTAAAAGAATTAATTTTGGTGTACGAATTAGGATTTCGGATCAAATTTGACTAATATTGTAATGCTCATCACATTTGAATTGATTAAATTGAATGTATTTTGTTTCATGTTTTAGTTTGATTTGATAATGTGGAATGTTAAGGAACTTAATCAAATTAGTGTAAAAAACGTTGTAAATGAAGTAAGAAATTATTTTGAGTGAAAGTATATATATTTTTAGAGTGTTTTAAACCCATTTAAGGCATTTCCTAGATTTTTGCAACTTATTTCTACATAAAAATTGTTGAGAGACCAAAAGATTCACTCAATGAATTCATTCTAGTGAAAATTTGAGAGTTTTTTTCCACCAAACAACTAAATTAGTCACTAGGGATCAAAATACTCATTGAGTAAGAAAAAACTTGTAGTGAGTGAATTTGAACATGTGCCTAAGTTGTTGAACAAATATTTTTGTGGTTAAGCGAAGACAATATATTCGAGATTTTAAATAACATCTTTTTAAGTGTTTCAAAGTGTTAAAACTTATTTTATTTCACTGATGGTTATATTCTATCAAACTTATTATACTTTAATGATATTATGGTGTGATATATGGGAAATTAGAATTTTTGTATTTATATTTATAAATGTTGTTGTCGCAACCGGGGTCACGACGGGACCGGCGAACGTAAAAGGATTTCACCATTTTTAGAGGAACAAAGGAGTTGCCACCATAATTTATTAAGGAAAACTATGAAAAAATTAAAATGATTTTCGAAACAAAAAAATGGGTTCGGGGAGTCGATTACGTGTAGGGAAGGTATCAGCACCTACAACTTCCGTCTTAAGATGGTTACCTTTCAATTAAATATGCAAGATAAATATAACCTTATAATGTTTGTTTCCCCTATAAACAAATAAAATATTATAATGTAAAAATAATTCTCAAATTATTATTGTTAAAAAAGAAAAATATTAAATTAAAGTTTATTTGGGTCCGACAAGATATTAACCTTGCTCCTACGTATTTCCATTTAGAATGGAAAATCAGGGCTACGTAGTTCTTCCTAAAACGTTATTTGTTTTTTTTAATAATTTTAAAGAGAAATGAGTTTTGAAAATAAATTATATATTTTATCCTCTCTATCAATCCTATAATAAATCAAGATAGTGTAAACTATACATTGATATTATAGATTGCTATATAAATTAACTTAAAATGATTAAAATATATTTATTTTATCTGAATAAATTTTAGTTAAAGGTTAAATATAAAATGATACATATAGCCATACATATATTTAAAGGATTATTTTATATATAGGTGATGTAAAAATACTTAAATATAATGGGTACTAGATGTAAGAAAATGCATATGATTATACAAACATCTAGACAACTTTTTAACATGAAGAGGAAAAGGACACTTCACACTTATATTAAAAAGCTGGTACCAATTTTTTTATGAAATCATTAACAAAATGAATATTTATAAAATTAAAATTTGAGTACTTTAATAAAAATAACAAAATATATATAATGACGCGTGTGGTCATATATATATATATATATATATATAAAAAGAATGTAGTATAAATCATATAATTTAATGATTATAAATTTATATAAGAATATTAATAAAAGATGAGATATAGGATATAAGATGATGCACGCGATCATAATTGATCCTTACCCTTCTTAAGATAAACTGATATAATATTGACATCATAATTCAGTATTTAGAAAAATCTATTTAATTTAAATTAACATATTACGATTGTTATTTGAAATAAGTATATTAAAATTATCATTTTTATATAATTGAATACTAAATATACAATAACGTGTGCAGTCATATATATAATTAGAATTCAACATAACTTTTCTCTTTCTTTCTTTTTTTAATTGTAGTAACACATTGAATATTAGAATTAATTATCGAATGAATTGCAAGTTAGACAAAATGTTAAATTAAATTTTAGATTTATTTATTATTTTTTTATATATATAAATAGTCAAGATTTTTATTATTATATGATAAATAGACTAATTTGAATAAAATAATAACAATAAATAAAAAAAATAAAGATAAATAATAAAATGATGAAATGAAAAAAAGAAAAAAAAAGAAAAAAAAATAATAAATAATAAAAAATAAAAAATAAAAAAAAATAAAAAATAACTAAATAAATAAACAAATAAATAAATTAAAATAACATAAAATAAAAAAAACAAAGAAAAAAAAAGGGTTTGGCAGTATGCATCCTTTTTTTTTTTTCCAGAGAGATATAACATAGAATTCAATTAACAATGGAGAAAAGGAAGCTTCTCATCATCTTACAATAATTCAATCCTAATTGAGAAAGACATACAAGAATCCAGAAACGTAATAAATAACTAAAATCCGTTTTGCAGAAGCTTTGTAGGATAGCTATTAAGGACGCGAAAATGCAAACTTTTCCAACTTAGGCTTAAGTTGCTTTGCTATACAAGTAAATGATCAATAATGGTTGGTGATTCAAAGAACTTGCCTCTCAACAGCCTCAGCAACAATGGGCAATCTAGGAATTTGACCCAGCAAGCAAGAAGAAGAACCATAAACCAAACTCACCAAGAGGAACAAGAACACAGTGCTATCCAAACTCATTATCAAATCCAACCCCGACCCATCCCTGGGATTAAACCCTCTTTCCAAGAGGTCAGGGAAAATCAAGAGCACATCAAGGACAATGGCTTGCATAGTGTTGAACCTGACATACCTATTGAAATTGGGATTTCTCATGACAACAAAATAAAGGGTAAAAATCACTAGGAACCCATTAAAGGGGAAGCTCTTGAAAACTCTTATTGTAGGGACCAGTGGTTGAACAATGGCCTGAACAGGGTAGAACTGAGTGATTACATCCTTTCCATACTGTATGCCCTCAAAAAAAGGGTAAAAGTAACATGGAGCTGAAATCAAACGGTCAGGAACATCGGCAGAGTCACTGCCATTGGATTTGGCTACTATACGGCTTCTCTGTTGGTGGGGTTTTCTCAATTTTTGGGAAGAATGTTGAGAGTGAGAAGAGAGGGGTTGATGGAGGAATGCAGAAAGGTGGAGTGAAGTGGTGGTTTCTGTGAGAAGCTAAACGCTACGAACCATGAATATAAAAAAAACAAACACAGCAACCAAAACGTGCAAAACAGTAATAATAAAAGCATGAAAAAATATTAGAAATAATACCTCAATCCCCTGCTTCTTCTCCTCCTTTTTTTTCTGGTCCTCTTCTTCTCCTCTCTTTTCTCCTCTTTTTTCGTGTCCCTCTTTACAGTCACCACTCCCCTTTTTATTACTGCCCCCCTTTGCTTTAGGGTTACCCTTAAGTTAAAAAATTAGGTTAATTTTCCTTGGGCCATGGGTTCATTGGGTTTGGGTCTTTTTTTTTTAATCTATACTTCATTTTTTATTTGGATCCCCCTTTTTTTTCTTTTCTTTTTGTTTATTCATTTATTTCATTTTAAGAAAATAGATAAATATATAATAAAAATAAAATAAGTAAATAAAAATAATTATTTCTAAAAAAATTATTCCTATTTTATTTAAAACATTATCTTTTATTTTTTATTTTATTTTTTAATGATAATTAAATAATCATAATTAATAAATAAATAATAAAAGAAGAAAAAGTATATATATATATATATTTGTATTATTATTTTTTTTTTTATCTTCCGAACGAAATTGGGTATCAACAGTTGTGTATACAATATCTATATAAATGTTTAGTTTTGAATAGAATATAATGTTATGATATGATTATAGAGAATACCAAGGAACTAATTACCTTATAGGATTTGATTGTGTGTATGGATGCATTGAATTTGGAAATTTCTCTTAGATATTCTCACTCTATTGATATTAGAACCATGTAAATTAATGTATTAGGTGGTGAGAGTTGGTAGAAGTTTCAATCACTAAGTCTACAATGTAAAATATGCTTCGATTTGACCAAATTTTTGGAATTTTCCTTTTCTATAAATGTCACCTAGATTGTGAATTCGACTTAGGGAGGATTGTGACACAAGAAAATCTCTGAAGTGCAAATCCAATGCATGTGTTTGATAGAAACCATCAAGTGTTAAGTTGAAGAAATATTGGTCTTTGAGGATAGGAGTGTTTAGAACTGAACCTATCCAAAAAAATAATCGAAAACCGATCCAAAAAATTGAAAACCGATTAAAACCGCAAACTTTTGGATCACTTTGGATTTTTTTTTCTAAAATCGCGCAGTTTGGTTCGGATTACAGTTTAGCATTTCAGAACTGATTCAAACCAAATCAAACCGCAATACTTTATTAAAATATAATTATATTTTTAATTTACTTTAAAGAAAAAATCTAACATTTCTTATTACAACTTTTTTTTTAAGATCCATCTTCTTGAGAAATCTCATCGCTATGGTTTTACTATCAATCATCAACCTTGAGAAGTCTTCACCAACACATTCTCACATTCTATTTAAACCATTACACACTCTCACCTTCTATTTAAATAATTCATTTTATTCCAAGTAATATGATTTTCTTAATTTAATTTAATTTTTATTTGTTCCTGTTTTATTTTTCATTTAATTCCGTACTTATTATTTGTCCTATTATGTATTTCAATATTCACTGGATAAATGTTTTATTATTTCCTTGTTTTGATTTGAGATCAAGTTCATTTCAATTAATTTTATTTTTACCAGGGTTATTTTTATTTTATTTTTTATATTTTTCTTTATAATAGTGTTCATTTAGATCCCTAAATGAATCAAATTTTATTGATGAATGTTTTAGTATTCTATCTTGAAATAATATATGATTTTAATTTTTAATAATATTGAAAATTTAAGTATTAAAATAACAACTTTAAAAAATTTTAAACTACTAAAATTACTTGACTTACACTCATTTTTATATAATATTATTATTCTCGGTTTACAATCTTTTGTTTTTTTCCTCCTATAATCATTCATAAACTAATATTATACTTATATAACATCTAGCAATGATTATGTTTTTAATAATTTATTATTCAATATATTTTTTAACTTCTAAATAACATATTTACTATGATTATATTTTAATTTTAAAAGTAAAAGTAGGTTCATCTTTAATAAAAAATAAAATTAAATTAAAAATTAAAAATCGCAAAAACCGATCCAAACCAAACTGCTAAAATTGGTTTGGATTGGTTCGGATTTTTTTTCTGTTTCAAATCAAACCAAACCAAACCAAATCGCATAAAATTTTTATATTTGGTTCAGATGTATTTTTAGTAAAAAATCAAACCAAATCACACTGCGAAATCAAAGGACTATGTAGACACTTCATGTGATGAGTGATGTGATTTAGTGATGTATGAAGGGAAGTGAGAATAATTCAATTGTGGAATGATGAGTAAATGATTAATTGTGATCATTGAATTAGAAAATTTTAAATGGATGATTTTATTTTGAATGGTTGACTTACCCTAGTTGTTGTTTTTATATTTTTTAACTATGATGACGTGGAATGTTACGATAGTATCTAGAGTGTCACACAATGGAATACAAGTCCAAAAACAATGGAAGAGAATTAACCATCGAGAGGCAAGAACAAAGAATTCATGAAGCAAGATACGAGGAGAAGGTAAAAGAATACAAAGTCTTGTTTATTACTTCATGAATCAAAATTTGCATATAAAGTATTTACATGCACAACCTTATATAGGCACAAGAGTGCCATAAGTTAATTAGAACACTCAAAATATCTAACTAAACCGAAATGTAAAACGCAATGTATACAAATCGAAAATAATAATTACTATTACATTGACAACATTATCTGATATATCAGACCCTCTAACCAAAGAAACACTTGTTGACCAAACGCTACAAGCTATATTAGCTTATCTAAGTTATTAAACGCTATGCACCCACCAAATTTTGTTCTAGAAAATAGTCTGATACACATAGAATCTCTACAAAATCCTTTTGGGCTATAAGTAATTTCTAATGAAATCACAACCAATAATTTACATTCAATAAGTCCAAGTAATGCATGAACTTGCTTCTAGGAACTGGATTCGTTAAGACATTTGTAAGATTTTCCTTGGTGTCGATCTTCCTCACTTTAATCCTCTCCTCAGTCCAAAAGAAATTATATTTGATGTTAATATCACATAATCTCTGGCCAAACAAATTGCACTTAGACTATCGTAGAAGATGATCGCCTTTCCCTAAGTATACCTGTGACGTGTGAAAATAGCGGGGAAATAAATGAGGGAGAGGAACAAGGACCACGCAGACATGTGGCAAGCGATCCGCAAGACATGGAAAGGAGGAAAAGTGTGAGGCAGCGTAGAAGGAATTCCCTTTTAAGGGATTTTGTCACCTAAGGAGAGGCATGTTGGTGGTATGATCTCATTCTGATTTCTTCTTTCTCTCTGAACAATTCTTACTCTATCTCCTCTTATACATTCCTGATTCTGATTTTGCTTATTCTTGCCGTCAGGTTCATCTGAAGATACTCGATCTTGTTCGCACATTTGTCCCTTTTCCATTCATAACCGCTGTTTCATAATTTCTGTTGCTGTTAATTTTGCCATTTCAAGTAATTTGTGTTGAACAATTATTGTTGTATTCGGACTATTATATTTTTGGAAGTATAATTACTGTTTCATTGGTGCTTTCATTGACTCTTCATGGCGGAAAATACCAGATTCAAGGAATTACAAACAGAATTGAAAACCCAGGGAAGTGAGATCCAACGTATACTGGTGAGATTGGAAACTCGCGATCGACAATAGAAGGAATACAATGATGGAAACGATGCTAAGTTTGCCAAGATTCAGGAGGTATTGGACAAGATTTTGGCAACGACTTATGGCAATGAACTACAACCACACGAAGAGAACTCGAACTTGAGTGTTGAGGTTGTTCAAACAAAGATGAAGGAAATTGTCTTGGAATTTCCCCATTTCGATGGATCAAATTCTATAATGTCTTGGATCTTTAAGGCGAAGAAATTTTTCAATTACCATAACACACCAGATGCTTCAAGGGTAGAAATTGCAGCTATGCATTTTGAAGGAGATGTGGTACCTTGGTTCCAAATGCTGCAAAGAATGGGAGCAATTGCTTCTTGGCCTCAACTGATGCGAGCTCTAGAGTCTCAATTCGGACCATCTCCGTTTGATTGTCCCTTGGGGGAGTTGTTCAAATTGCAGCAATCAAGTTCTGTTGCTGAGTTCCATATGAAATTCATGTCGCTTGCAAACAGATCTAGGGGATTAACTGAGGAAATGTTGCTAAATTGCTTTATAAGTGGATTGACGGAGGAGATAAGAAGAGATGTAATAGCTATGGCTCCAAATTCCTTATTGAGAGCAGTAAGCTTGGCTAAGTTTTATGAAGATAAATATATTCCTATAAGTAAAAGTAACATTACAAAATCATATTATCCAACATATACCACCAGATATTCACCATCTACGACCACAACTTTTACAAACAATCCAAAACCAACACCAAGATCCAACTTACCACCATTATTACCCACACCTAATGCTCCACCATTAAAACCACCAAATGTTAAGAAAATAAGCCCAGGTGAGATGCAGTTGAGGAGGGAAAAAGGACTTTGTTACTTTTGTGATGAGAAGTTTTCTTTTAGTCATAGATGCCCAAACAGACAAATTCTCTCCTTGCAATTGGAGGATGTTGATTATTCTGAATTGGAAAGGACTAATATGTCAACATATGAGGCTGAAGAGGGAGTATTGCAGGAGAATAGTACCGATCATCACTTATCTTTGAATGCCTTAAAGGGAGGGACAGGAGTTGGAACCATACGATTCATGGCTACCTGTAACAGTCTTAGTGGATGGAGGGAGTTCTGATAATTTCTTGCAACCGAGGGTAGCTAAGTTTCTGAAATTGCCAATTCAACTAGCTCCAATGTTCAAGGTGATGGTGGGCAATGGAAATTACATGACTGCTGAGGGTTTGGTGCAGGACTTACTGGTTCAAGTACAAGGGAATGCTTTCACATTACCTGTATTTTTATTTCCGATTTCTGGAGCTGATTTAATTTTGGGAGCAAGTTGGCTAAAGACAATTGGTCCCCACATTGCTGATTATGATGCCTTGCATCACATAAGGTTAGTACAGACTGACTCCATTGCTAAAGTTTTCAGTATGTAGTTACAAAAACCAAGTGAGTATCAATTTCCCTTATTGGAGTTGCCTGGAGACATGGAACCTGGATTAGCATTACTGTTACATACTTATAGTAGTATATTTGATACACCTCAAACATTGCCCCCTAATAGATCACATGATCATGCTATACCTCTGATAGAAGGATCTGGTCCAGTTAAGGTGAAGCCTTATAGATACCCTCACAGTCAAAAGGAGGAAATTGAGAAGTTAGTAGCTGGAATGTTAGAGGAAGGCATTATTCAGCCGAGTAAAAGTCCATTTTCATCTCCCATTATTCTAGTAAAAAAAAAAGATGGATCATGGAGAGTTTGCACTGATTACAGGGCTTTGAATGCCATAACTATCAAGGATGCCTTCCCTATTCCTACTGTGGATGAGTTAATTGATGAGTTATATGGAGCTGTGTTTTTCTCTAAACTTGACTTAAGGTCAGGTTACCACCAAATTTTATTAAAACTTGAAGATAGATATAAAACAACATTTAGAACCCATCATGGACATTATGAATGGCTAGTAATAATGCCATTTGGGTTATCAAATGCACCAGCTACATTCCAGAGCTTAATGAATGAGATTTTTAAAGGAATCTTAAGGAAATTTGTACTTGTCTTCTTTGATGACATCTTAATTTATAGTTCAAGCTGGCATAATCATTTGAATCATCTTGAGGTTGTTTTGAGGATATTACAGCAACATCAACTTTATGCTAGATTTTCAAAATGTTCCTTTGGAGTCAAGGAAATTGATTACTTGGGTCATACCCTATCTGGATCTGGTGTAGCTATGGATGTTAACAAACTGAAAGCTGTACTTAATTGGTCTCAGCCTAGTAATCTGAAACAATTAAGAGGATTTTTGGGTTTAACTGGCTATTACAGAAGATTCGTGAAGAATTATGCACATATTACTAGTCCTCTGACAGATCTTTTAAAGAAAGATTCCTTCCTATGGTCTTCCAAGGCAAATGAAGCATTTTTACAGTTGAAGAGTGCCATGACTTCTGCACCTGTGTTGGCAATACTAATTTCAAAGAACCCTTTATATTGGAGACTGATGCATCTGGTATAGGTATTGGTGTAGTATTGAGTGAGGAAAAGCATCCAGTTGCTTACTTCTCTAAGAAGTTATCTCCAAGGATGCAGAGACAAACAGCATACACCAGGGAATTTTATGATAACTAAGGCAATAAGCAAGTTCAGGCATTATTTACTGGGACACAGATTTGTCATTCAAACTGATCAGAAGAGTCTTAAGGATCTACTGAATCAGAATTTACATACTCCTGAGCAACAACAGTGGCTTCCTAAATTTCTAGGATATGATTTCACAATTCAATACAAACCAGTGAAGGAAAATGTACCTGTTGATGCCCTCTCAAGAAGCTTGATGATAGCTTGGTCTCAACCTGTCAGTAAATGGTTAGATAAAGTGGTGGAGTTAACTAAGAAGGATGATAAAATGATGCAACAATACAATGCTTGTATGGCTGGCAATGGCAAGAATCAGAATTATTCGATTAAAGAAGGGATGTTGTTCTGGAAAGGGAGACTGGTGTTACCAAATGTGGAAGAATTAAAAAATCAGGTTATGTTTGAATTTCATGCTTCAGAGATAGGGGGCCATGCAGGAGTAACCAAATCCATCCAGAGAATTCAACAAGAGTTCTTTTGGCCAGGTATGCAGCAAGACATCAGGACTTTTGTTAAGCATTGTGCTATTTGTCAAAAAGCTAAGGTGGATCAAGCATTGCCTCAAGGGTTATTACAACCCCTGCCAATTCCTCAACAGATTTGGGAGGATATAGCAATGGATTTTATCACTCATTTGCCAACATTTCAAGGTTATACAGTGATTTTAGTTGTGGTGGATAGATTATCGAAATTTGCTCATTTTATTCCACTCAAAACCGATTTTAGCAGCAAGTCAGTGGCAGAAGCATTCATATGTAATATCGTTAAGGTTCATGGATTTCCTAAATCAATTGTTTCTGACAGGGATAGGATATTCATTAGTTCTTTTTGGCAACAGTTGTTTAAGGCACAAGGAACTTCACTAGCAATGAGTTATGCCTATCACCCTCAAAGTGATGGACAAATTGAGAATTTGAACAAGACATTGGAAATGTATTTGAGGTGATTTGTCTTTGATCATCCTAAGGGTTGGTATACAATGCTTCCTTGGGCTCAATTTTGGTATAATACTACATATCATCACAGTGCAAGAATGACTCCATTTAAGGTGGTTTTTGGAAGGGATCCACCTTCTGTGATTAAGTATGAGAAAGTGCCAGCTGATCCTCCATCATTACAGGAAACCTTGATCAATAGAGACAAGCTTCTACTGCAATTGATGGAGCATTTATGGAAATCTCAGCAGTACATGAAGTATCAAGTAGATAAGAAGAGAAGACATGTGCAACTGGAAATAGGAGATTTGGTGTTGGTCAAGCTGCAACCATACAGACAACATTCATTGGCTTTAAGGAAGAATCAGAAACTGGGCATGAAGTTCTTTGGGCCATTCGAAATTTTGGAGAGGATTGGTTCTGTGGCATACAAACTAAAATTACCTGAGACCACTAAGATACATCCAGTGTTTCATATTTCCTTGTTAAAGAAATTCTTTGGGGAATCCAAACAACTGTATTTAACACTGCCCTTAACTACAACCGAGTGGGGATTACCTACAATACCTATGAAAGTACAAGGATACAGGACAGTCATCAGGGACACTAAACAAATTTCTCAGGTTCTTATTAAATGGGACTTTGCTGGTGATTCAGAAGTAACATGGGAAGACAAGGAAGAAATTCACAAAGCATACCCGTGGTTCAACCTTGAGGACAAGGTTGATTCTTATAGGGAGGGTAATGTGACGTGTGAAAATAGCGGGGAAATAAATGAGGGAGAGGAAAAAGGACCACACAGACACGTGGCAAGCGATCCGCAAGACATGGAAAGGTAGAAAAGTGTGAGGCAACGTAGAAGGAATTCCCTTTTAAAAGATTTTGTCACCTAAGGAGAGGCATGTTGGTGGTATGATCTCATTCTGATTTCTTCTTTCTCTTTGAACAATTTTTATTCTGTCTCCTCTGATACATTCCTGATTCTAATTCTGCTTATTCTTGTCGTCAAGTTCATCTGAAGATACTCGATCTTGTTCGCGCATTTGTCCCTTTTCCATTCATAACCGTTGTTTCATAATTTCTGTTACTGTTAATTTTACCGTTTCAAGTAATTTGTGTTGAACAATTACTGTTGTATTCGGACTATTATATTTCTGGAAGTATAATTACTGTTTCAATACCCTGGGTCAATCGAGCCCTTCAACCAAATACCCTCCTTTCTAGTATCTACCAAATCAATATACTCTACCTCCATGGTAAACACTACCATTATAGGTTGAAGAATTGCCTTCCAACTTACCAATGACCCACTAATTATGAAAGAATACCTAGTAATGGATTGTCTAACATCTAAGTCCACTACAAAGTCTAAGGCAGAGAACCCCACCACAACACATTGTGAATCACCTTTGAAGATAATTCAAACATTTTTAGTTCCAATTAGATATCTTAGGATCCCCTTCACTTCTTGTCAGTGCTCCTTCCCTAGATTGCTAACATACTTACTCATCATATTGATCTTTTGTGCAAGGTATGGTCTAATGTAAACACATACATCAAACTACCCACTACACTAGCATACAAAACATGAGTCATGTATTCTTTTTCCTCCTCAATATGAGTAGTATTGAGCTTTGAAAGACATATAGACATTGTCAAAGGTGTGTTCACAGCTTTAGCACTTTCCATCCCTAAATGTCTCTACACCTTTTGGATTTCCTTCTTTTGATATGGAAATATCTTTCTTTAGACTCAACCCCTCAAGATCTCCATCTCAAAAATTATCTCAACTATGTCAGTATCTTTCAAGTACACCATCAAACTCATATCTCTTAGGTTGTCGTCTTACCCTTTGGGACCTTTGAACAAGGGCTTGATAATCAAACGATTATTGCAATAGTCCTTCCAAAAATTTAGACACATTGTCTAAAGACACCATAGGACTATCAAATGTATCCAGAGAGAACTCCACGTGTTCATTAGCTCCAATGTATTACCAGTCATGCTTCCACATGCATCCTTGAGCTTCCCCTAATCAATAGAGGATTCATCAAAGACAACATCCTTACTGATTATTACTCGTCCTACAAATGGTGACCAAAAATCCTAATGCCCTTCGCTCTCACTCTGCTCCCATAGCCTACAAACACTCCTTTCTTAGACCTTGGTTCCAGCTTACGATCATTCACATGAGAGTAAGTAGTACACCCAAAGACTCTCAACATTGAGTACTCTACCGACTCTTCCAACCATACCTCAACTATAGTTTTGCCTTCTATGGCTATGGATGGAGAAAGATTGACTAGATCTCATGTTGTGCTTACAACCTCTCCCCCAATAGCATTTGTCAAAACTAGAATAGCATACTCTTTAATCTTTCTAACAAGGTTTGATCCATCCTTTCGAAAACTCTATTCTATTGTG
This sequence comes from Macrotyloma uniflorum, assembly GCA_016859785.1. Taxonomy (NCBI): domain Eukaryota; kingdom Viridiplantae; phylum Streptophyta; class Magnoliopsida; order Fabales; family Fabaceae; genus Macrotyloma; species Macrotyloma uniflorum. The sequence continues at coordinate 8,395,314 of BDMB01000003.1, forward strand.
GAGTATGAAAAATAGTCTAATGCCTCGCAATGCTCTTATCTTTATCGAAGTTGTTAAACTCCTTAGAGAAAAATTTCAAACATTGTTCATCCTTAGATGCTTAATCATTTTCTTGATTTGGTTAAGCGTTATGATCTTTTTATGCTTAAAATTTTTTAGAGACTCTGATTTGTTCTTAATCAAGAATACCCATGTGAAACTTGAGTAATCATCGATTATTAAGAGAAAGTACCTAGCACCTCCCAATGATGGAACTTCTGATGGCCCCTACAATCTACATGGACATAGTTCAATATGGCTTTCATCTTATGCAACGTTATAGGAAAGCTCCTCCTAGACTATTTCCCAAACAAAATGCTCACAAAATAACAAAGTATCCATCTTATAAACCCTCTAGCAATGCAGGTGCCAAACTATTGCATCAAATAGGGTACCAAGCGACGTAGAGACACTTGCAGCACTAAACACTTCAATATTCTAACCATAAAAAAAATACAAATCTCTTTCCTTGTTCCACCATATCAACACAACACCTTTTCCCCCATTCATATCTAAAGCTCAAATGGATATAAGATTCTTCCTAAGTTCCAAGGAAAACCTGACTTTAGTCAATGTACGAACTACACCATCACAGACATGGCCTAAACCCTAAACTCTAAGATTCTTCCTAAGTTCCAAGGAAAACCTGACTTTAGTCAATGTACGAACTACACCATCACAGACATGTGTGTGTGAGAGTGTGCACGTGTGTGTGTGTGCGTGTGCGTGTGCGTGTGCGTTTGTGGGTGTGTGTGTGTGTTTCTCCTTCACACCCTTAAAAAGAACCTCTCTAGAAAGAGAGAGAAGGATCACCTAATGTCCCTTATGTGTGTGTATGTGTGTGCGTGTGCGTGTGCGTGTGTGTGTTTCTCCTTCACATCCTTAAAAAGAACCTCTTTAGAAAGGGAGAGAAGGATCACCTAATGTCCCTTTTCCTCCATCAACTACAATGTTTGTCCTTCACACCCTTAAAAAGAACCTCTCTAGAAAGGGAGAGAAGGATCACCTAATGTCCCTTTTCCTCCATCAACTACAATGTTTGTCCTCTATGTGTGACATTTTTTTACCAAAAAAGAGACACTCACACTCCTTGCTCCTTGAGCAAGGTTGTCATCTTTATCCTCTAGAGGTTAAAGTTGTTCTTCCCATTTAAGTTTTTGATTTTAGAAATGATACTCATTATACTAGTTTGTTATGGTATCTAGAGTGCCACATAGTAAAAGATAAGTCCAAGAACAATGGAAGAGAATGAATCATGTAGAGGAAATAACAAAGAACTTATGAAGCAAGATAAGAACTGAAGCTAAGAGAATACAAAGTCTTGGTTATTAATTCATGAATCAAAATATGCAACAAAGTTTTTAAATGCATAACCTTATATAGGTACAAGATTGGAACAAGTTAATTAGATCACTAAAAGCATTTAACTAACTTATCCAAAATGTAAAATAAAAATGTATATACAATGATTATTAGCATGCCACACATCTATGATACATTAGATACTCCAACGAAATAAACAGTTGTTGATCAGACGCTACAAGCTTTGTTGGTTTATCTTAATTATCAAACGTTATGCCTTCCAAACACTATTCTAGAAGATAGTTCAATACACATAGAACTTCAACACGAGAGGAGATGATGTTTCAATAAGAGATGCTCAACTTTATTCAAGTAATGAAAAGTTATTTTGGATGTTATATTTTATTGTTTTCTTTACATGTAGTTGTTAGTTATGAAGTAATTAGTTACAATTATTATTATTGTTGTTGTGTTTTTTGTTGTTGTAACACCTTAGTGTACCTAGAACTCATCAAACAAGTAAGTTCTTTTTACTTTCATCAAAATTAACATCATATTTTTATTCTATTAATTACATATATTAGTTAATTATATAATTCAAGGTTCTTAAATTACAAAAAATAAAACAAAAGATACTTCAATAGTATCTCCTTTCAGCTTGTAACTACTGAGTACTGCCTCTTGTAATATCATTTACTCCTATGTATGGCATGATCATTACAAAAAACAATATAACTAAAAAGACACAAGGTAAGCTAATAATTCAAACAATTCAAACAAAATGAAATCATTCAATTAATATTCTCAATGTAGTAATTACAATTGAACATTCACTCATCGTTCCATATTCTACACTATTTCACTTCATTTACTTAGTTTTACTAGATAATATGAAAATTTGGTGTTTTCACGTTATCATTATAAAAAATAAGTAAAGATAGAAACACTAATTTCATTCGGGTTTGAAAATGAAACAAATGTAAGAAAAGATAAGTAAAATATTCATATGGATGAAATGGGTCTTGATCCAAAAGATAAAAATAGCAAATTCAATGATCATTCATATGAATGAAGTTGGCCTTGATCCAAAAGATAAAGATAATGGATTTGATGACCACTCATATAAATAAAGCGGGTCCCAATCCAAAATATAAAAAAGCATATTCGATGACAATTCATATAAATGAAGTGGGTTATGATCCAAAAGATAAAAACAACAAAATCGACAACCATTCATAGGGTATCAATCAAAAAATAAAAACAACAAATTTGATAACCATTCATATAAATGAAGAAGACACCAAAGAAAAATATAAAAGTAACGAATTTGATGATCATTCATATGAATGAAGCGAGTCTCCATCCAAAAGATAAAAATAATGAACTTAATGATCATTCTTCTAAATAAAGCGGGCCTCAAACCAAAATATAAAAACAACAGATGCCCGTACCAAACTAGGAAGAAAGTAAATATACAAATATAAAGTCACAACTAGACTCTAATGCAGGTGTCACACTCTAATGCAGGTGTCATGCAGATACTAGATTCTAGCACAAAATAAACATGTGGGTGCTAGAGAGATTATGGGCTTTGATGTACGTGTCAAGAAGTTAATGTGCTTTAATTATGAGCATGTGTTTATCTAAGATATTAGTGTGCATTATAGGAGAAATTATCTCATTTTACTTTTATCACTTGAGTTTTCTTCTACAATTCTTGTAGTTATTATTCTTTGTACAAAGATATAACCTTTGATTCAATTGTTGCCCTAGAAACATCAAATTCACGTAAGTTCCTTATCTCTTCCTTGGCCAATAAATCATCTTTGTCGTTTTATTTTGCTTAAAGGATGAAAAGATGAATGATGCAACTTTTGTGGTCCAATGCATAAAACAAAAATGTAACCTATTTTCTTCTAAAGCATTACTAAAGTCATGTACATAACTAAATCAAAACATTGTGAATGGTTAGACACGAACAACAGTGATATGATTACTTTACTCCACTTCCATGGCAAAGATTTAAATTGAATGTGGAATAGAAAAATAAATCAGTCTATGAGGAAAAATGAAAAGGAAATAGACAAGTTTGATAAAAGTTGTTGACATAGAGCTAAGTTATATGGAGAAGTTGTTTTTTTAATTTTTTTAGCACATGCTTGAGGGAAGAATCACCCTAATTTGAATCATTTAGATAAGGTTTGGAGACAAGACAAAAGAAAACATAAATTTCCCTAGTGTGACTTTCTTTAAGCTTATTTACAAATTCAATGATTTTCCACACCATTCAAGGTATTTAAGATGACAAGTACTAAAATATTTTCTTTGATTTCTCTCTTCTATTTTTTCTTATTTCTATTTTCTTTTTTTAATATGATGAAAGCCCAACTATTTTTATCGTAGGATTAATGTTTTAAAAAATAAAAACAGTCAATCATCATTTAGTATGCACTTTTAATAGACTTGTAATGTAGCTAAGGATTAAGTGATGTAACTGAAATTTTGCTTATAAATAAATACTAACACAGGTTCTAACATGTTTATAATGTCCTAAAATTAACTTAATTAAGCTTGAAATGGACTTTTAGGAATTTAGAAGACAAGATTTAAATTGGTATAAAAATACAGTATTTTATGATTCTATTGATTCTACTGTACAGCTTGAGAAAGGTCCACTGTTTTATTTATATTTGTCTACAGGCACTCAAAAATCTTGATTCCAATTGCGCTGGAAACTAGACTCAATAAGCTTTCATCTAGAAGTTGAACCGCACAATTTGGAGCTAAATTGAATTTTCCACATGTGTTCAAAGTTAAGCTAACAACAGTTGCAGTTTGAGTGGAGTGTCTCTCAAGTTATGGAAGTTATCTAAGGCTCGTACACTAATTGTATCACTTCTATAGTATAAGTAGATGATTATGCTTTGTAATTAAGTAGATTTGGCATAAGTAACAATTCATTTTGTTGCTTAGAATTCACAGCACATCGCTCCAACATTTTCGGTTAATTCAGTTAGAAACTTTCTTTGTATTTTCTTGTTTTCTCTTCAAGAGAGGGTTCTAGCTCTTCGTGTTCCTTTGTTCTTGTGCCTCTTTTCATTCTTCTTTTGTTCTACTTGCATTTAATTCATGTTTTGATATTTTACAATTCGAATTTGAAGTAGAGGATGGAATTTTACTTGTTAAACAATGCTTAGAATTGATTTTTCTTCTTGGCTTACTTTGTAATCGCTTCTTGGTTAAGAGTGAAAGCAAAGTTGTGATTCTTCACACCTTTTGAAAGTTTATTCGGCTGGTTAATTGGATAATCGAATGAAGAGAAGATTAATCTCTAAGATTGGCTAAAACTTAGAATTTCTCCCATTATTTCACTTTCTACACTTTATTTTCTTTCATTTAAAATTTCAGCAACTTTAAAATTCCTATGAGTTGTTTTTAATTCTTTAGTGAATAGTTTCATGGAGGTTTTGTAGTTTACAATCAGTGAGGAATGGTTTCTTAGTATCTTCTTGAGGATATAGAGCACTTGGATGTCTTTCAAGAGAGCTTAATGTAAGGAAACTTGCATGAGAAGTTCTTCCTCTATGTTTTTGAATTGATCTAGCACCTCTAAGTTGATTCTAATCTGTAAAACTCCAATAGATCATTTTAATGCTTTTGATTTACTATTTTCTTGTTTAAAGCTTTGAGCATTTCAATTCTGCTTCATTCCAGTTTTAATTCTACATAGTTACATTGAAATTCAATAAAATCGTATTTTCCATATTAGCAGAGAGTTCTTGTTTTGTTTGTTCTTGATTTGGTAAGAATTTTCCAAATTTACATTTTTGTTTTGCATTTCTATTTGAATCTACTTGTTTTGAGTTTTTGGTTTTGTGATTCATAGCAATTTGATTCCAATTTCCTTTAGATTCAATCCATTTCCTAGTCTTCTGCATAATTCCCATGTTCAATCTCTTACATTGATTTAGATTAGAAATTTTACTTTGGTTCTTACTTTCCAGTTTTAGAATTCTACATAACATTCAATTTTGCATTTCTTTTGCATTTTGCACTTGATATAAATCTTAACACCCCCAGTTTAAATTCTGCAATTCATTCATTCACTCATAAACATCAATTTATCCATTGCATCAATTTCCATTCCATTAAATACATACATTCATTAATTCATTCGATAAATCAGAAAAGTCAGAAAAATTGTATCCATCAACATACTTCATATTCCAATAGCCATTCATCATATTCATATAGGCTACAACATATTCTAACACTGATCCAATATATAAAAATATCAAAAAACAGTTTTATTCACTTACTTACATTCATTCAATATTATATTTCTTTTCAAATTCATCTAGATTTAACATTCAATTGTTTCACACATGAAAAGATTAAAAGGACTTTATTTAACTTGTAATGAAGCTTCAATGTAGGGTTGGATAAGAAAATGGATTCATAGTTATAAGGAACCTTAGGAAGAGAAAAACAACAGGGGGGAAAGTACTGCATAATTAAGAGGTTTGCATGATTTGTGAAACCACTTGGTTTACTTCTTCCATTTTTATTTCTCTTTTCATTTCATTCTTTCTTTTTCTCCTTCACTTTTGCTTTTATTTCACTTTATCTTTCTCTGCTCATCAATTTGTTTGAGTTATTGTTTCATTCAATTTTTCATTATTTATGATTTAACTTAACAACAACTTCAAAGTGGTTTCGCCCACACTTATTATTTACTTATTCCTAAAACAATTCCAAAATTTTTCTCATCTTCCAATTCGTGTTTTAATCATGATTTTTTCTAATCTAAGGCTTGTAATGGTTGGAAATTAATCAAGAATAGGTTAAATAAGGCTCAAAAGGGGTCATAAGGGGAAATAATGTTAAGGTAAGGCTATTTGGTCAATTAGCTAAATTGAAAAAAGGCCTAAATTATTTCTAAGAATGCATGTGCTCAATGTATTAAATAAGAGAGTTAACTCAAGTTTTGAAATATTTAAAGTTTGTGAATGAATCACAAAAAGAAGAAAATAAGGCTCAAGTTCACCAAGATTTGTGTCTTTCCGAAATTAATTTGATTCTTCTCTAATTTTTCATAAATTTGATTCTTCTCAATCTTTGATTAAATCCATTAGAAGGATGTTTTTCGAAATCTTTTTCAATTCACTTTAAACAAAATTTAAGTAAGTTATCCATTAGAATAAGTTGTTGTAAACAAAATTTTCATAGTGCAGAGAAAACAGTGTGCAATAGGTACAATAGTGTACATTTAAAAAAGTTAGAATCAAATTAGACTGATTACTATCTCTTACTACAACTAAAATAGTCTCTTAACTATTAACTTGAGAAAATGAAGTTTACTTTATGTAGATACCTGATCGATGTAACCTAAATTTTGTTTATAATTAAATTCTAAAATGAATCCACATATATTTATAATATCCTAAATCAGCTTAATTATGCAAGAAATATATTTTTATGAATTTTTAGACAAAGATTAGAAACTGTACAAAAATATTGTATTTATATAGTAAATTCAGCTATTGTATACCGTGACATAAGTTCAATGTTTTCTTTTTATCTTTGTCCACATGTGTTCGATTTGGATGATTCTTTTTTTATTATAATCTCAATTCATCAAGCTTTCAAACGGGAGTTGAATCATTTAATTTGGAGAAAAAATGGATTTTTGGCATGTGTTTAAGTCAGCATACAGTAGTTGCTAATCAAAGTTGTGTTTCCTTGAAGTTATGGGTTGGATCACTTAGCTCAAGGCCCATCCATTAAGCATAGGATTTCTGTAGTATAAATAAGTTATTAGGCAATGTAATAGAGTAGTGTTGGCAAAGAATACAATTCATCTGTTGTAAATAGAGTTAATTAATTCAGTTAGTGATGTTCTTAGCTTTCTTGTATTATTCTTACATTTCTTTTGCAATGAAAATCTTCTTTCTTGATCTGTGTGTGTTCTCATGCTTTCTCTCAATCTTCTTTACTTTTGCTTCATCTCAGTTCATGTTTTAGTTTCCTTCTTTGATGTAAAATTGATCCTGAATTTAGCCATTGGTTTCCAACGCTTGGTGTTGTTATCTTTCTTTGGTTCAACTTGAACTTTGCTTCTTGATCAAGGGTAAAACAAGACTATGTTGAATGTCTTTCATATACGCACTGGTTATGCGAGTTCTTGGTAATTAATCAAGTTCTTGAATAGAAAGAATAATAATAATCAAGGTTGTTTAAAACTTGAGGCTTGTTTCCAGCATTGATCTTCAGTCAAAGGTTTAGCTTTAATGCAATTTTCTTTATAGCACTTTAATTCATATTTCACTACAAAAAAAAAGTTCTATTTTCCATGAAACAAGTGTGTGTAATAACTTAAAATCATTGGAAAATACAACTTTTTACACAAATCTACTACAAACTTCCCACCATCACAAATTTGTAGGTAAAAGGCTAATAAGAAATTATTTTCCACAAAAAATTTATGGAAAATTTCCCACAAACAAATCCATGGGAAATTTCCCACAAATAAATCAATGGGAAATTTTTTCCATAAACAAATTTATGAAAAATTCCCCACAAACAAATTTATGAAAAATTTTCACAAAAATAAATCTGTGGAAAATATTCAATAGGTAATTAATTTTTTTCCATGAAAAAAGTCCATGAAAAATATTTCATGGGTAAATAAGCTTATTCTTATAGTGGTTCAGTTCTTGTAATCTTTTACATTCTGCACTTTAAGAGTTTCTTTGTGGTTTCTTTGAATTCAAGCTGTTGTTGAGGAATTTCTTGATATTATTTTGGTGTTGCATTGCTATTTTTCAGTCAAGACTTAAGCTTGATTGTATGCACTAGGAAGTCTTCCATTAGTATGATTTATGCGGTGTTGAGTTGATTAACCTACACTTCAAGGAAATGCAGTAGCAATTTAATCCAGCATCCTCACATCAGTCTTGCATCATAGATTCCCGCTTTTAGTTAGATAGTTTGATTCAATTCCAATTCTACAAAGCTTTTACTGTTTTTCAATTTGCACTTATTGTTTTAGTTCAATAACATTGTTATTCTTGTTTTGGTCTGTTCTTCTTTTGGTCATTTTGTGTTCTTGTTTTGGTTCATTTTTTCATAACTTTACTTTTTGGTTTAATCTCCTTCTAATTTTGTTTTATTTCAATTACATTTGCATAATCCTTTCATGTTTCGAATTGCATTACATTTTAGCATTTCAATCCACATTATATCATCTACATTGCATTGATTACTATTTCTGCATAATTCTGCATTTAGATTACTGTTTTACAAAGTAAGCATTGTACCACTTTGCATTAGTCCAGTTTTATTTCAACAACTACATTCTGCCTAGTTCTCTTAGTTTCCAACTTTCATTTCATCCATTCATTTAGTATTCATTTAAATTCTCCATTTAATTCTTGCATAATATTTCAATCATTTGCATTGTTTTATTTCTTCAATTACATTCCAGCATCACTCTTCATGCATTTACATTCACAAAGTCCAATTTTCATTCCAAATCAAATCCCCCTAGTTATGCATCTCACTTTTGTAAACAAACCAGCATTGTATCATTCCATCTATTGCATAATAGTTAAACATTCATTCTACATACCCATATTACTATATTATACTACTTAGTCCGCAAATATCTTAATATTTAAGTGCTAAATCTATTACATTTACAAAAGGATGCCTCACATGGGCCAAATAATTTTTTTTTCAAAGTTATAAACTATAATAATAAAGTCCTATCAGGAAATCTACTGTCTCCCCGCTGAGGAGTCCTCTCCTGACCTAGCACCTGCTCCCGTGCAAAATACACGATCATAGCAGTCAAACAAAGACAAAACAAGCACGATAAGCTAGATATACAAAAAGCATAGATAATTAAAATAAATTATACAAGAAAGCTACTACAATCACATTCAAGTGTAAGGGTCTACCTACGGCTTTACACATAATCATATTCACAATCACATTTAAGATTGACGCCTTCTAGAAGACTGTATGGATCTCGAACATCTAAGGCTAGCACCTGATGTGTCGAAACATGGACCATGGGTCTTATAACGACCAGCTAACTGAGTCTTTTTCACCTCAGCGTCATCCCCTCACTACTCACAACATCAGAGTAGTCCCATCTAGCTTCCTCCTCTAAGTAACTGATGGGACCTCCATCGACCTCTCACCACATGTGGTCTTAGTCTACGTGACCAGGACTCACATTGAGGTCTGGATATCTTAACTCATATCCCTAGATCCATACACACTAATCTACCACATGCCACATTCCATTTACACTCATTATCATAGCTACTTTTCTCTAACATACATGGTCATATGCCCATTATAACTTTCATTCATCACAATTACATTTCATGCATCATATAAACTTTTTTAAGAATATCACACACAGAAATATATATACATATATATATATATATATCAAATTTCATCAGTTCACTTAGCGGATTTGTTTTTTTTTTTTTTTACAAATGCGCTCAGCCCTTGTTCTCCGTTCAATGTAGGGGCCCTGCGCTCAGCGGATTTACGCAGACAGAGATTTATACAACCATGCAAACACAGACCTAGCACCAAACAAGCATTTAAACGTAATTTTCACACAGAGAGTCAGAGTTCTAGCTTCCCTTACCTCAAAAACTTCCAACACAGCTCACGGTTTTCTCAAAAAACAAACTCCCAATTTGCCTCAAATTGATCCACGAGTGCCTAAACCAAAAATTCAACCCATCAACACAAAATTACTCTTCCATAGAAGAGATTCAAACTCAAAACAGCCACTTACACGAATCACAAGCCCTCCAATTTCAAAAACCCCTTTCGAAACCTTAGAAAAATGAAGAACAAAAAACTTACCCAATTCAAAAATCTAATCGGTCCAAGTTGATCTACTCTTCATAAGCTTCACAACGGCGTGCTTGGATCTTGAAAGAGATGAAATGTGAGAAAGATTGGTTAAAGAGAAGGTAGAGAGAATTTGGAGGGAAAAGGTTTTCTAGAGAGATGGTAAACTTAAGATAATGGAGGTTGAAAGGTTAAGTTTTTTTATTTAAGGTCCTTTTTAAAACTTTACCAATCACTTTCACCCTTCACTACTTAAGTTACCATCTTACTAGAACTACCACACACTGGCCCCTACGTTGAGCGGATTCATTCTAGGGGCTCTCGGATTGAAATTTGTTGAGCGGAGAACACGGGGTTGAGCACAGACTGCGCTGAACACATTTGTAAAATTAAAAAGAAAAAAAAATCGATGAACGAATCTGGTTTGCACTGAGCAAATTTCCCCTGTGTGTTTTGCCTTATTTGATTTGAACTGATGAAATTTGATATATATAAATGTAATTTTGATGAATGAAAGTGATAATGGGCATATGACCATGTATGTTAGAGAAAAATAGCTATGATGATGAGTATGAATGGAATGTGGCATGTGGTAGATTAGTGTGTATGGATCTAGAGATATGAGTTAAGGTATCTAAACCTCAATGTGAGTCCCGGTCACGTAGACTAAGACCACATGTGGTGAGAGGTTGATGGAGGTCTCATCAGTTACTTAGAGAAAGAAGCTAGATAAGGCTATCCTGATGTTGTGAGTAGTGAGGGGATGGCTTTGAGGTGAAAAAGATTCAGTTAGTCGGTCGTTATAAGACCCATGGTCCATGTTTCGACGCATTAGGTGTTAGTCTTAGATGTCCGAGATCCATACAGTCCATCAATCTTAAATGTGATTATGAATATGATTATGTGTAAAGCCTTAGGTAGGCCCTTACACTTGAATGTGATTGTAGTAGTTTTCCTGTATAATTTATTTTAATTATGTATTTTTTGTATATCTAGCTTACCCTGTTTGTCTTATTGTCTTTGTTTGACTGCTATGATCGTGTATTTTGCACGGGAGCAGGTGCCAGGTCAGGAGAGGGCTCCTCAGTGGGGAGACAGTAGTATTAGGATTTTCTTATTATAGATTATGACTTTGAAAAAAAAATTATTTGGCCCTTCTAAGGCATCCTTTTGTAAATGTAATAGATTTAGCACTTAAATATTAAGATATTTGCAGACTGAGTAGTATAATATAGTAATATGGGTATGTTACATTTTTGGTATCATGATAGCTTAGCTTTAATTCCAACAACATGTAATTTCCATTGTCCATAATTTTCATGGTTTCCACATTCCATTTTAATTCATTCCAAGCACTCCCTACTATTCCATTGCATTACATTATTGGATTAATCCAATTTAAGATTCATTCTTGAATTAAAAAACCCCCAAAACTTCATTGCATATGTACATAACAACATATATTCTATATTGATTTGAAACTTTCATTCACTACTCCTTAGATTGATACCTTGAAACTGCTTCATTATCACATTAGGGGAAACTTAGAGACATTTGAGAATCACATGCGAAAGTGATTTAATCACTGATATAAATAAGAAATAAACCATAAGAAAATTTTTAGATTGATTACAATCCATTCTCCTACACTTGAATGACACATTATCCTCAATGTGGAAGGAAATAGACAATAAATTCCAATGTAGAAGTAAATCATATTACCTTTCTTTTCTTTTTTTTCTTTATCCCTACATAAATATTTTCTTCCTCTTGAAAGATTAATCATTATATAAATTTAACTACTTAGTTTGAAAAGATAATTATATCAATCCTCTAATATAGGTTCCAAGAGGTTTATTTATTGATCTAACAACTTGTCTTGAAGACTATTCTCATGAAATATCTTAAGTTGATGACTATTAACCTTGATACCTGAGCTTGGATATTTAATTTCAACTATACCATGAGGAAATACATTAGTAACAATGAAAGGTCCATTCCATTTGGACCTCAATTTTCCAAAAATAAATTTAAGTCATGAATTAAATAGTAGAACTTTTTCTCCTATAGAGAATTCTTTTCTACATATGTTAGCATCATGAAATTTTCTAACCTTTTCTTTGTAGAATTTAGAGTTCTCATTAGCTTGGAGGTTTATTTCATGTAACCCTTGTAGTTGGAGTTTTCTTTCTTTTCCAACCACTACTAAGGATAGTTTTTCACTGCCCAATAAACTTTATGTTCAAGCTCAACTAGCAAATGGAAAGCCTTACCATACACTACCCAAAATGGAGACATCCCAAGTGGAATTCTATAAGTTGTTCGTTGTACCCATAATGCATCCTCTAATAATTTACTCCAATTGTAAGGACCTAGTAAATAGTTAGCCTAAGTGAGACCATGCGTTTAAGTGGTGAAAGTGTTTAGTAAAGTTTTTAAAAATAATTATAAATAAAAGAACTAAACCTTTCAACCTTCATTATTTCAAATCCACTATCTCTCTAAAATCCTTTTCTCTCAAACCTCTTTACCTTCTCTCTAACCTATCTTTCTTCTGCCTCATCTTTTTTAAGATCTGAAGGTACCGAATCGAAGCTTGTGAAGAGTAGAGCACATCCAACCAATTGAAATCTTGATTCGGATAAGTTTCCCTTGCTATATTCCTCTTTTCCCTAAACTGTCTTTCGATTGCATGTGAGCCGAACCCTTTTGTATGCGGCTCATTCTTCATCAAATAAAATGCAAATGAATGAAATTAATTTAAACTAAGTGCAAGATACTAAAGAGGAAATATATCTAATACTAATGAATGAATGAATGCAGGAGCAATGCTATTATACATGTTACAAAGCAATTCAAAAAATTGAATGCAGAATGTAGAGTTTATATATTCAATGCAAATGTAATCTATATAGAATCAAGCTAGATCAACTAAGCAAAATAGATCCAAAGCTATGTTTAAAATTGAATCTACCATATGTTTTCAATACACATCGTTGGAATTAAAATGCAAAATAAAATTCAGAATGTAATAGAGCAAAAAAGTACAAAATTGCTACAAATTAAAACTATAAATTACAAAATCAAAAGCAAACGAAAATATCAAACTAATAAAATCAAATTCTTAGAACACAATGATTTAAAATCTAAAAATTCAAAGTCAAGATTATCAAAGAGGATTTTGTTCCAAAATTATATTTTCCTTACTTTAAGAATCAAACCAAATCGGTCCAATTCATACAAGGTTACATAATGAAAGATATTCCAATGTAATGTAGAGTTAGTCTTGATGAAGAACTAACCTAATTAAGTAGCAAGAACAATACAATTCAATGCCAAAGTCTTCAATAATATTCTTGAATTTGCAAAACAAAATGCTACTCATTTTTATGAATTAAAATTCTTCTACAACTAGATTAATTAAAATTCTTCTACAACTAGATTAAATAAAATTTTTCTTATCTAATGAAACCACAAGCAAAATTTACTCGAAAGCATCAAAGAAAAGAATTGAGATCCATTACAACAACATGAATTGAATTAAAATCTAATACCGAACTAAATGAAAGCAACTACAAAATGAAATCAGAAGCGTACAATTAAAAGTATTTGCAGCGAATAAATTGATATAATTCCAAGATCAAACCTTAAGGATTCAAGCTTCAAAAATAATTTTTTCTTATATTCAAGAACTCAATTAATTAATCAAGAACTTATAGAAATACATTATGAAAGACATTCAATATGTTTTTGCATCACTCTTAATCAAGAAATAATGCAAAATACAATAGTAGGAGAAGATTGCAATCAGAGAAAGAAAGCTTATTGCTTAATCATAGAATCATCGAGCAAAGTAAAATGAATGTGAAACAAAGTGAGAGAGCGAAGAAGAACTCGAACATCCACAAAAATGAAATCTTATATTGCAAGGAATCTAAAAAATACAACTAACAACGAAGAAAACTACAAACCGAATAATAGAATGTCATAATTGCTTCAGTTGCAAGGAAAATGGGTAAAATGCTTAGTTCGCTTCACTAACTTTGCCTAATTATATTGACTAATAAGCTATTTATAATATATAAGCCTTTCTTTAATGGATGGGCCTAAACTATGCTTGATCCAGCCCATAATCTCTACTGTATTTGAGCCAAAATTACAACTATTGTGGTGAAACTTCACACGTCCACCAAAAATCAGTTTGAATTTCAAAATTAATGATTCCACTTCCAAATTAAAGCCTAGTGAGTCTAGAATCCAATGCAAAAAGAATTAGCTCAATCAGATATTTGTGGAAAAAAATATAAACAAAACAGTCGGTGTATGTTAGTATAAAAAAAATATATTATATAAATACAGTATAAATACAGTGTTTTAATTTTCACTTAATTATTTTGTAAAAATGTGTTTTATACTTAATTATAATTATTTAAGGTATTATAAAAATTTATACAATAAATTTAGCAATTATTTATAACAAGAAAATAGTTTACATCAATGGGTAAAAAAAAAAAATCAGCCCATGAAAATAATAAAGAAAAGCTAAAAGTGCAACGTCTAAAGGTCCAACTTCTCTTGTTTATAAAAAAATTTTCCGAGCTCCAAAATTTATGATTAGATTTCCAAATTGAAGCCTTATGAGTCTAGAATATAATACAAAAAGAACGGACTTCGTTGGATCACTACAAAAAATACCATAAATAAAGCAATAAACAAAGGTTAATGCATAATTAATATGAGAGCATAGTTAAAATACAGAAATTATGATGTATTTAAATCTTGATTGATTTATTACGAAAAATACAAAAATGTATTAGTATAGTAAAAAAAAAAAAGTGATTAGGAATAATAATTAGTATATAATTATAATTATAAAATGAGGTTCATTAGTGGTTGCTAGTATAGGGATAGACCGAAAAATCCAGAGATGACAAAGACTCTTAAGGTTAGTTTATGACCAAGTAGAAAACACGAGCAGGTATTAGTCTTAAAGGTCAAGAATTTCATATATTTTTCTAAAAGAGTTTGTCTAGTATCTTAGCTGAATATGAATGATTAAATATGATGATTATGTGTGAGTAATTTGAGTATGATTAAATAAATAACTATGTTGATGAGAATATAATTGTACATTCTATTATGTTTAGTCTTGATTACATTACCTTATCCTTTTTATGTTATGTTTGTGAATTTATTATTATTATTATAATGATCATGTCTTGATACGAGAGCAAATAATATTATAGGTAAAGTTAATCAATAAACTCTAATGATGTAGAGAGGAAAATGGTATTTATATTATGAAGTATCCAGAATTATATAATGTAATTAACAAGTGTTATAATATAATGAGTGTAGATATTAAAAAAAATTAAAAATAAATAAATTAGTAATGATTCCAAATTTTAAAACTAAACATTAATTTTGATTATTAATTCAATCACTTATTTAATTATTAATTTAATTACTCATGCAATAGTTATTTTAATTACTAATAATTAATTCAATCATTAACTTAATCACTTATTCAATTACTATTTGATCGATAAATAAAAAATTACTATTAAAGAATAATTATTATTTGATCACTATTTTAAATAGAGTCATGTTTATTGTTTGTATGGTAATAATTTTATGTTAATAAAGTTTTTGAATAGTTTATTTTTTTATTTATAATTTTTTAATTTAATTAATAAAATATTCATAGTTATTTAAATTTAATTAAATATTTAAATAATCAAATATTTCAAAATATATTAATTAATAAAATAATCAAATAAATTAAATAGTAATTATATTGTTCTTATTATTATTATCCAATAATTTTGATAAGAATAAATTGGATTAAATTTTAAATTCAAGATTAAGAACATTTTAAATATTGAATTAAATTAAGTTAAATTAAGTTTTACTTACAAACTACATATATGCTTTTGAAAAATGGTTGAAATCTCATAAAACTTTGATTTACCAATACCAAAAATGAAAAGTAAAAAAAGAAAAAAAAAATAGATTAGCTTTAACGGACATTTTTTTCTACTTAAATTAAAAACAAGATTAAGATAAGATTGACGTTACGATCAACGAAACGGCAATATAAACACAAACTTGACATTTATCAATTATCAATGCAAAAAAGTTAAAGTAAGAATAAAATTAAATTCAGATTACGTTTAATGTAACTGTTATATAATAAACACTATTCAACACTTCAGTTTAAAACAGATACAATCAGCACTCTCTCTCATGTGTCCAAAGTTTAAAGAAAAAAAAAATCAAAGAATAACGAAAATAAATAAAAAAATATACTATTTCAATTTTTTTTTTAAGACGTACACTGTTTACACATTAGTTTATTTGAAATAATGTTGTAAATATGAGCTGATAAGAAAATTCTGTAAAATAAATCAGATTAAACAAATTATGATTTAAATTAAATTAATTTAAATTTTTCGTCGGACCTGTTAAATTTATAGATAAATTTATTATAATTTATATATATATATATACATATATTATTTTTATTTTTTGAATTTTTAAAAATAAATCAAAATAATTCGTTGAACTTAAACCTAAAAACCACTGTCCATTCTAAATGGGATGTTAGACAAATATATATCCAAAATTTTCAAAACATCCCATTAACATCTTTGAGAATATATATTTAACATTTTTTTAATAAAATTTATGTAAAAAAATATATATTCGGATAAAATAATATCAAAAAAATGTTATTGAGATAGTGTAAGTTTACATTTTTCTTCAAAATATTCACATTTTTTAAAGTAACATATCAGGCAAGAAGGTGTGGAACGAATTAATAAATTAGAGAAAAATGCTTAAAATTACAATTTCATCTATCTAAAATGTAAAACGAATTAATAAATCAGAGAAAAATGTTTGAAATTACAATTTCATCTATCTAAGATGCAAAACACTAATGTTTGACACCAAAACCATTATAAAATATAACTTATCGAATGCAATAGTATAAAACTTAAGACAATACTAATATTATTAATATATTTAAGGAAAAAGAAAGAACAGAAACATTCTTGATTTATGATGATATAAACCATGTTTATACAAACATCTCATCCACAAAGATTAAACCAAAAACGAAAACGAAAATAATGGCTCAAGCTTCTAGTAAACTTCTCAACACCTGCAAGATTTTAGAGAAAAAGTTGCATCTTTTTCAGCAGAAACAAAAGCGAGCCATTATTCAAGCGGAGGAGGACTCAAGCCCTAACTCCATCTTCCACGAGCTTTTCTCAACTGAGTCATCACCATTGTTACTCTTGAACTCTATCTTTCTCTTCTTCATTGGAACCATGTGATGACCACTTGCAACAGGTTCAAACCCAAGCCTCAATTCCAAGCCAATTCCATTGCCATTGTCATCGATTCGATCACGATTCAGATTCATCGACCCCACACTTTCAATCTCTTTGCTCTCTCCTTCCACAGCAGCAGCAGCTTCCGACAAGTGGCTCAGTCCCGACTCGTGACTGGTAGTCTGCTTTGTCTCCGGTTTAACCCGAACCGACCCGGTTCCAGTCGAGGCTTTCGGCTTCTCGCCGCCGGTTCGCTTAGCCCGGTTTCGAGTAGTCTGGGGCTTTTGAGTCTCGTTCGCCGCTTTCTTGTCTTTCGACACGTGGCGAATGTCGTAGGCCTTGAGAGGTGGGGCCTGCCCATCAGCCGCCGCTTCCGATGTGATTGGTGTCATCGGCTCGCCTTTCAAAACGGCTTCCACGGCGGCTTGACAAAGCTGCCAGCTTCCCGACCACAGCAAACCCACTGACCCGTAAATTGGGTTCACAATTCGACCACATGCCTCGTACAACAACGAACGGAAGATCGCTGCAAACAAAACACAAAAGAACACCAAAAGCCTCATCAATTCAATGCTTCTAGATAACTGCATGCAAGACCATTTCTGGGTCAAACTATTCTTCTTCAGTACTTTCAAAAGAATTTAGGAAAAAATGCATTTCAAAATCACTTTAATCCGTTATTTTTGCTAAATTTATTAACTTTAATAATTTATTGTCATGGGACAGATTGATCCATTTAATATCATAGGACAGATCAAACGAGCATTTATCGTGATGCGTGTTAGAGAATTATCACTGTCAAGAAAAAATAGAAAATAATAAAAAAAGTGAAATTCAGCCTTTACCAACAAAATTCCGCTTTTTTTAAAAGAAAATAAAATTAAGAAACAGCGATGAACTCTAACACCACTGCATGTAAGGTTTTTGTGAATTTCCTCAACAAACTGTGTCGAAACTTCAATCATCCGTGAAGAAAAACTCTGAACACCACAAGCAATTGTAACAAAATTAGATTTGAGTTTTGCTCCAAAGAATTTGAACATGCAACAGAGAAAATTGAAAAAAAAAGAGAATCCATTCCATTTCGAACCTGGTCGAAGGTTTTCAGGGCCAGAGCTGATGAGGTTCATGAGGCCAGCACGACCATAGAACTTAGCAAGGAAAACAGTGGCGTTGGCCTGCGATTCTGGGCTCTTGATCCATTCCAAACACGGTCTTATGCTGCAATCTTCACTACACCCTTTTCGCAGCACACGACAGCCATTACAACTCATTCGCATTTTCTCACAACCCTAGTGTTTTTTCTCTTTCAATTCCCTTGAAACCCCTATAGAAGTTTCCAAGAAGAAGAAAAGAGTGAGAGAGAAAATTGGAGTTTACTGTGATTGAATTGGAATTGTGAGAGAAAGAGGAGCTTTATATAGTGATGGGGTTCCGGCGCTACTTGATTTCTCTTATGTTGTGGGTCTCTTAGCAATTGTTTTTTCTTTTGTTTTATTATTTTTATTATTTTCCAAACATGACATAATATGAAACAATGGTTTTGAGGTTTTTGTTTTTTTCCACATTCAAGGGGGCTGGAAATTCGAACCACTTTTCTAGTTTGAAGCGAAGTATAATGATTCCATTTTTTTCCATTTGTGTAGGGCAAATACAACCACTCTCACCCCACGCGCGTGTTATACACTTCCTGTCAACGTGGCTCAGGTTACTGGCGTGGAACACCACCTATATGCCACCCATGGACTATCAAATACAGATCTCTTTTTCAAATAAAAAAGCTATTTGAGATTTTAAATGTAAATAAAAATTTTATTTAACGTGAAAAATTGTGACCGATTAAGAAAATAAATATATACAAAATTTAAAACCAAAATGAAGAAGGATTAGCATTACTAATTTATATTATTACTAACATTTTTAGTTTATAAATTATAAAAACCATCATTAATAGTGCTAGTATATATATATATATATATATATGAAAAAAATAATTATATTTTAATAATGAAATAAATCTTTGAAAATTATAAATAATAGTGACAATACAAATATGTTTTTGCGCGTTCTTTTAATTTGTATACAAATTCTCAAAAATAAATTATAAAATAAATTCATGTAGCATTATAAGTTATTGAGAATTCTTAGCATATAATGAGTTTTGATTTTTATGAGATGATTCAACATAAATAATTTTTTTTAAAACAAAAAGTTAAATAAGTTTTAATTCATTTAAAATTAGTGAATTTTAATTTTGTTGATAAAAAAAATATATTTTTCAAAAATTTAAAATTATTGCTTTTATCCATGATGTTATTACATCACATAAACAAAAATATCATGTTTTTTTTTATCCACTGTAATATCAACATTTGAGGTCTCTATTTTTTTTTTAAATTACAATATATATATTATTTATCTATTTTAAATTAATATATAAAAAATTTACATTTTAGAAATTATAATTAAGAAAATCATTTTATAAATACTAAAGATAAAATATATTTATATTAAATATATAATGTGTTATGTAAATGAAGATCGAGATGTGATTTAAGTTATATGATTTATATTTTAATTTGTGAAAGAAAAATTGAGAGAGCTTGAAATAAGAGTATAAGATGATATAAAGAAATAAATAAAAACATAATAAAATACAAATTGTGTAAAATGATGTAATGATATTAGAAATCGAGAAAGGTAATAGATTAGTTCCAAAATTATAATTAAAGAGTTTGCATATGAATGACTCTATTAATCATAAAAAAAAGTGTTTGATTGTGAAATTTTAGATGAAAAAGAAAAGTAAATTTCTTAGTAATATATCCAAAATTTAAAATAATATGAAAATTTTTTGGATGGTTTAACCTGATTGATATCTATGTTGAATATTTTATAATGAATTCAAATCTTGAAAAGGATAGGAAAAAAGTCATTAATGGTAGTCCTTTAATGATATATGATTTCTATAATGGTCTCTAGATTTCTCTATTAGTGATAACTAAATTTATTGAACTTTGGGGTGAGTATTCCAAATTTGGGTATGGTTTATAATGATGAAAGCATATTGCTTACCTACCTACTACTATTGAAAAAAAAAGTACTTGAAGTCTATATGAAAACCCGAAAAATGATTAAATGATGATTGACTAGATTTAATGTTGAGATTGATTTGACTATTCTAAGTAGTTAGTAAGTTTTCTTTGAATGGAAGACGTTATAACATTAAGTAGGAGAGACTACATATCTTATGCTTGACCTGTGGTTTTATGAGCATGTATCATAGAATTAGATAAATAAAATAAAATCTTATATCAAAGAAATCATGATATAGATAAATGCTAAGGATTTAATTACAAAGATTTTGTCTCATAAATTTTGGTTAGTTAATAAAGAAGAAAAAAAATCCTTTAAAAATTATCATTCTCAAGTAAAAAAAGAGACGATAATATTCATGTTAAGAATAATAGGTTGCACAAAGAGGTAAGGTCTAAATCTCAAAATCCTATGATGAAATCTACCAATGGTAGAAAAATAATTAATGTCCTATAATAAGAAGTGCTTAAGGATAAGATTACCATATACAAAAATGAGATAAAAAAGACTAAATAAAATAAAAATTAAGGAGAAATCATTTATCACCTTGGGAAAGGTAGAAAAATCATTGTGGATCTAATCATATTGAAATAGTCAATAATAATATAATAATAAAGACAAGTCAATGTCTATTCATACTATGAATATGATTTTGAATAAATCTTATATAATAACTCATCTTATAAAGAATTTGACTAAAAAAATATATTATAAATAAGGGCAACTCAATGCCCAATGACACATTATCCAAACCTATGAAAGTGTGATGTATCAATGGAAACTTTTTTTTTTTTTTTGTTATAATGATGAAAGAGATACTAATTTTTAGAATATACATGGGATAGTTAATTCCAAGGACAAATACATGATAAAGAATTAATGCATTTATATAGATGTCAATATTATTCTTTTGAAAACTTGTTGATCATTGATACTCTAGTCTCATCCTAACATTATTTGAGGTTTGAGGGTTGAAAATTGTTGAGACACAAAATCATGTCTTTTCTCAAATAATATCTTTCCAAATCTCCAAAAATACTTGTAAATGGATTTTCACAATTATTTATATCAATCTACATTCATCACTAAAAGAGAGTCGTTAAGATTATTTTATTAATTTTTGTTCTAATGTCTCACTTTTATGCCTTGTGTTAAGATATTTTAGTGAGATAATTAAGTCTTCGACAGATACATGTAGGTCATTTTTCTTATTAGCAGATTGTTAACTTCTTATATATGATCAATTCCTAAAACTTGATAAAGTTGGAGATAAAATGCTACAAGTTTATTAAATATAGATATCAATTCGAAAAATGTATAAAATAAGATCATAAACAATATAATTTTTTTAATTTTTAAGAAAGAAGAGAAAAAAATTTCATAATTTAGCTTTGGATGGTGTACATAAATTTGGAGGCTAAAAGGTATTAAAGGAACCTCTTCACTTAACATATCCCTCTTTCTACTCATCATTCACAAGATTAGGATTATATATCTCAACTTGATGATAAGGTTAATCAAGATTTTTTAAGCTTTAGTCATTATGAAAGAAGTTTATAGAGTGTCAGCAGTATGAAATCTTTTAAGATTCTTTGACATGACATATTTCAACCTATATTAAAATAATAAAATATAATTAAAATATATTCAAATAAAATTATATTTGAAAGATCATTTAAAATTTTCATTCTTTTATATGATAAAGCTCGATTAGGTCATGATATAATAGAAATAAATGGAATCATAAAATATTAACAAAATGAGTAAATCTCTAATTATAATAAATTTATTAAACTTAAAAAGCACATTACTTATATAATTAAAAATCATATTAATAAATCTTCATCATGCTTAATTTATTATATATTATGTGAGACAAATTATTTTAAAATAGTGTTTTATATATTTAAAATAACTTAATAATATTAAACATTTAGTTATACTATATATTATTATTTTATTTAATTACATTTATCTATTCCTATATTTTTTATTATATATAAAAATATTAGTAGTATTAAATATTTGAATAGAATTGGATATACTATCATATTTACTTACCAATACTAATCTATTATTTATTTCTTTTTATTAATATATATATATATATATATATTAATTATGTTTTTTTATAAAATTTGAAATAATTTTTTTTACCTCTTAAATTAAAAAAAAAATCCTTAAATTTAATAAAATATAATTTTAGTTTATAAATATTAAATTTAAACAATTAAAAATAATTTTACAAATCTCATCTTAATTCTTTAAATTTAATATTTAGAGATTAAAATTGTATTTTACTTTTCAAGTTAATAAATTAAAATTAAAATCATACTTCAGATAATAATTAAGAATATATATATATATTACTTAAAAATATATATTAAAATTTTATATTAATAATTAAATAATATATGAATTGTGAATAAAAATGGATTTAACAGCAAAATTATAAAAAATAAAAAAATTAAAAAAAATTAAAAAGAGAATAAATTGAAGTACCGTAAAGCATACGGATCTCTCTCTAGATGCCAAAGCTCCTTTTGTTTTTGTGTCGCAGACGCGCAGTCACAGACACACAGTGAGACAGGCACGTACATTAAGGAATCAGCTGCCACAGAAAACGAGAAATGAAGGGCACAACGGTAAATTCGCCTGGTGTCAGGTTGCATGCAAAAGGGTACAAATTTTGAGGTGCGAAAAGAAGGCGCGTGGCACTAACGCGGAGAGAAACAGTGCCGTCGAATCGCCACATATTGGGGAGTAACGGGTCCACTCTGCACTGGTTTTTGAACGTTAAAAAAAAAACTCCTGGTTTTCGGGAGCCAAAAGCGGTTTCGAATAAAACCGGAACCGGTTTCCGGTTTTGGATCGAGACTGTGGGCGCAAAAGAGAGACCAATGCAATGAGCCAATGGTTTTGGTCTAATCATCAAGTAGAAATAAACAGTTTCTAATAATATAAATAAAATAGAAAAAAAAGTCTTAATAATTATTAAAGAGGTGATTAGGATGAATTTACGTTTAATCTTAAACTTTCATTTCATTTGGTAGTATTAGAAGAATATTAGGTGAATACAACATCAAATAATTAAAATTAGATGTTTGGTTAATGAAAAATAAAATCAAATAAGTTTAATAATAATTTATTTTCATACATAAAGACTTTCTCTGTCTTATAATGATAATATTCAAATATGACTATATATATATATATATATATATTTAAACAGTTTTACTAGAATAATTTTACTTTTTCTATAGATATATTACTTTGAACAAGAAAAAAATAATTAATTTGAAAATATATAGGAAGAAAAAATAATATCTATTAAAAGATAATAGCATAAGTTAATCTTACATGATTAAAATTAGAATAGAGGAAATAATATATAATCAAATGTGTTAAAGTAGTGAAATACGAATTTTTAATAGTTTAATTTGTTGGTGAATTACATTTACCAGTAGAAACTTTTAAAATGTTATGATTTTAGCCATTATTAAAAATTTATTTTCTTTTGGTGAGGAAAAAATTTTAAAAAAATAATAAAACACTAGTATAGTAATGCATATAATTTTAAAGAAAAAAAATTATTATTATTTTCATTTTTATACTCTATTACCAATTTTCTGTTTGAATTTTAATTTTTTGTTTTAAAATTTATAATTCTTATAATTGAGGAATATTTTAGAGACTAAAATAAATTAATTTTATTAAATTTAAAGATTAAATATAAAAGTAATAATGAAAAATAAAAATATTATACTTTAAATATATATATATATATTTCAATAATAATAATAATAATAATAATAATAATAATTATTATTATTATTATTAAATTGTAAATATGTAAATATATTGCAAAATATTTAACTATACACTTTTTATTTAATTAAAATCCACTAGCAATATAAAAGTTTATATATTGTCTTTTATCTATGTATTTTCATTTATATTAATTTATTTATTTTTATAATAATTATTTTAAAATATTATGATTTAATTATATATAAAACTTATAATCATAATTCATTTCCATTATATTATTATTTTTATTTCATAATTTGAAAAATATTCTAAAAATGAAGATATTCATATATAACAAATTTGGTTATTAAGTATTTGTATTCGGGGTAAATGGATTATATATATATATATATATATATATATTTATATATATAATAAAGATGAACGAGAGAGTGTAACACTAACTATTATATCGGATTTATCCAAATTAAATTGCAATTGTTGCATATTAATTTTTTTTTTACAACACGACAATAATTAAGATCTGAAAGAGTGTAAATATAATTATTAAATTTAAATTTGCTGATTAAATTTGTTGTAAGAAGAGCCAACATAATATAATTATTTATTTCATAAATATTAATTTATGTGATAGTTTGGATCTTATGTGGAAAACTGCAATAGTTACAATTTAATTTTAATCATAAATTTAAATCTAATATTAATTACTATTACACTCTCTCACTTCTCCCAATAAAATATTTTCTCTCTCTATATTCTATACAATGATTTGTAATAAAATGTATTTGAAAGAAGAAAAAGTAATAATTATAATAAAGTAAAAATAGACCTATAATATAAAATCTAATACAATAATATATTTATTTGGACACAACAAAATGTTTATTCCCATAAAAAAAATTTAAGATATAAAAATAGTTAATATTTTAGATGTTAAGAATATTATTTCAGGGTGACTTAAAGTTAGAATTCTCTTATTTATATTTATTTTCTTTCTATAATAATTAAGATTTTTACAAGATGATTAAGAAATATATTCAATATATTTTTTTTTCTCCAATTAATTAATTATTTTTTCAGGCATACCAACTCATGTTCCTTTAGTCAATTGAATTACATCTTCTTCTCTTATTTATTTATTTTTTATTCATTTATTGACTCATAATACATAAAATATTAATTAAGGATAATCTTATATTATTAATTTTATAAACCATAATTATTTTTTTTATCTTCTTTAAAATATAATATAAAGTGGAGTTGAGAAAATATATTAAAAAATTTATGAACCAACTCATGTTCAAGTGACTCTCTCCCCCATTGGATATTCTAATCTCGAAAATGCAGAAAATTTAAGGTAAACACGTGTATGTTCACCAATTGGGGGTTTTAAGTAATTAAGAAAATTATTTATCTTCGAATAAAAAAACAATAAAGAAAAAAAAACACGCCGAAGTTGGAAATGTTGGGTGAGTGATAATTATTGAAAGCAATTAAAATGGCAGGTTCATGTTTAACACACGTGCTTTCCAATTTATTGTTAGTTTGTCTGTTTCGAAATCCTAGTATCGGAACTAATAGTGGCTGTTCTGTTCTACACTCTTCCCATAAAATAATTGTTTCTTTTGGTCTTTAGGAATGTTCAGTTTGTCTCCCGATTTTAATCATTTACTTCCCTCGATTTGATACTTTATTCTTTCTCGACACACAATTTTGATTTGAAAATAACGTCACACTGTTCTACTTTGTCGGCTTATGGAATTATTAACTGTAGCCCTAACTTTCTGACAATATTAAAAAAAAACTAATATTTATCCGATATAATATGAAACTGTTTTTTTAATCTATTATTAATTTAATATGCTAGAGATGAATTCGTTTTATTCTTTTTTTTAGGATTATAAAATTATCTAATACATTAAGAATTGAAAAAGGTCAACAGTTTCTTAAAATTATTTTATATATTTTTAAGTCTTTTAAGTTAAATCGAAGTTTTACCTTAGTGTTTATTCTTTGATTTTAGCTTTTTTTTTTTTACTGTGATTCTAATCTCCAGAATTTAAAATTTACATCAACTTTCAATTTTTTACAGGTTTATTTTTTATATTTAGTTAATTAAATTATTTATTGATGTTATAAGTTAGGTGGAAGATTCAATTGAAATAAAAAAAAAAAAAGTAAAATATATAAAAAAATGAGTAATTAAACAAAAAATATACAAATTTTAAAATCAATATTTTTTACACTAGGATATGGATGAACATCCATTTATTTATTTGTACATATTTGCACATTAATTAATTTTTTTATATTAATATGTTTAAATATTTTCCTATTTTTAGTAGAAGTTGTGTATAATTAAAAAGAAATTAAAAAAAATATTATGCTCAGATTTAAATAAAAATAAGTTAAAACTTTTATTTTTTTTTTAAATTTAACTAAAAAGGAAACTGAAATTAAAAAAAAAATCTTCTTTTCATAATTTACTTAAGAAGAACTTCTTTTAAAAAGAAATTCCAACTTTTTTTTTGGTGCAATAGTTTTTTTTTTTCATGTAAATAAAATATACGGATTTCTTTTTTTTTTTTCTATCCCGAAGAACTTATACAATGTACCTCACACACTTCATGGTTTTTTTTTTATACTTTAATCAAGATTGAGATTTTGATATATTACTTGACAATTTAACATCCATTTTACTACTCTTTCAAAAAATCTTTAATAGTTTTAAATTTATAAATATTAATATGTAAAATAAAAATGAGAATTTTTTCTAATAAGAAAAAAGAAAATGAAAAAGAAAAAAATAAAAAAAAGGGTTACACACATAAAAAGAAAAATATCAACCACTATTCATAGGCTTAAAAAAAAATATACTTAAAAAAAATCATTTTTTTTCCATTTTCTTTTATCTTCTCCTTCTTATTCTATTTTTTTTAAAAGAATTTTTGAAATATATATATATATATATATATATATATATATATTATCAATATATCATACATTTTATTTATAATATCAACCCCATAAAAGAATACTAAAAACTCAACTCAAGTATATATAAGAAGATTGAATAGCACTAATATTGTACCAACCATGTTTTCTCAATTGTTTTAAATGTATTAATATTCTTATAATCTTATCTCTAAATATATATGTTATGATATAATTTGATTTTTACTTGTAAATAAATGTTAAAATAGGTTCACACATGTTTATAATATCTTAAATTAACTTAATTAAACAAGAAATAGAATTTTAGGAATTTATAAGCTAAGATTATAAATAGTACAAAATACTATATTTATACAGTATAATTTTCTGTTGTACAGTCTGATATAGGTCCACTGTTTTATTTATAACTTTGTTTACAGGCATCCAAAAATCATGATTCTTGTTACATTGGAAAATTAACTCATCAAGCTTTTGAAGGAAAGTTGAATCACTCAATTTGAACGAGATTTGGATTTGGATTTTTGGCGCGTGTTTAAAGTGGAATTTACAGTAGCTGTAGTACTTAATTGGATTCCCTCAAGTTATGGGCTGCCTTAAGTAGTATAGGGCCCATCCATTAATTGTAACACTTCTGTAATATAAATATTTGATTAGGCATTGTAATTATTCAGATTTGACATAGAGAACATTGTAATCAAAGTGTTCAAACTTCCAGCACATGACTCTCTCCAAGTTAGTTAATTCGATTAGAGCTTCCACTTGTATTCTTGTATTTTTCATTTAATGAAACCTCTATCCATTCGTGTTCTTTTGTTCTTGTGCCTCTTCAAAGTTTTCTTTCATTGCTTTTTAGTTTCTTTCATGGTTTAATCTTTACTTTTCAATCTGGAATTAATGTTGGAAATTTCAGTGGTTCACAATGCTTAGAGTCAACCTCTCTTTTTGGTTTACTTTGTAATTTGCTTCTTGGTTAAGAGTGAATGCAAAGCTATGATTAATCACACTGTATAAACGAATGCTTAATTGTTCTAATTGAGTTTTCAAAATAGAGAGAAGGTTGATAGCTAAGATTGACTTGAGTCTTATAACTTTCCTTCATGATTTTGGGTTTGCATTTTAAAATTTTGCATTTAAGTTTCCAGCACTTTAATTTCTTGCTTGAATGAATTTCAATTTTGTATAAAGTAGTTCTTTGGAGGTTTTATGATTCATAATTAGAGAAGAATGATTCCTTGGGATTTTTTTGAAAGTATAAGGCACTTGAATGTCTTTTAAGAGAGTGTGATGTAGGGAAACTTACATAATGCACTCTAGCCTTTTACTTTGAAGTTTGTACTTACAAGGGTCGAGTACTTTTTCTGCTACTCCTTTTCGACTCCTTCTCAGTTTGCTCTAGTCTCTTTCTCGGTCTGCTCCTGACTCCTTCAGGACCGCGTAAGGGGTACCTGTGTTTATACTTTGACGCTCAAGTCGGTATACAATGTAGGCAGGGTTTATAATTAGGTTAAGAGAGTGAGAGTGAGTATTACTTGGGCTAGGTATATCTATTTATAATGTGAAATAATATAGAATTACCTTTGGGAGTTTTAATTATGAGATCCATTGTGATAATTTATTCCCATTCTGGGATTGACAACAAATTTTTAGTAATAATAATAGATTTAAATATACTAGATTTATCCTGGATATGTCGGGATACCTTATTTCTTTGTCTTCAAGTCAGGGCTGAGGTCATCTTGACCTGCGGAGATTTTGGTCAGGGGATATCCAGTACACAAGCTCCCTAAGTCATAAAGGTCATAGGATTGAAATGATTGAGTAGTTCTGGCCACGGGATTCTCGACTCTCGGTTGGCTTTATGATTTTGGTGGCATGATGTGTTATGAACTTTGCTTGTGGTTAGTTAGCTTGCCTCTTTAATTTGGCCTTAAGCACATGCTTTGGCCTAGTTCGGGTGTGGCCGAGTGGCTCTTCCACTTTGGGGTTATTCGAACTCGAGTTGGACCTAGTAATTATTTCGCATTGGCGATAATCAAATTCGAGAAGCATCGAGTCATTGTTCTACGGTAGTCAAACTCAGGCAGACCAGATGATTATTTTGTTTCGGCTTTAATCAAACTCGGGAGGACTGAGTGATTGTTCTACTTCAACTTTAACCAAACTCGGATGGACCGAGTGATTCCTCTGCTTTGGCATCAAACTCGGGTAGACTAAATAATTGTTCTGCTTCATGCCTACCTCATCCTTAAAAGTATACGCCCAAAGGCTATAGTTAATTGGGAGAAAGAAGTGGACACATGTTGATCCTTTTTAGGTGGTTCGAGGAATAGTTGAGAAAACTCTCCCTCTTCAAAAAAAGTTGATGATACAACGATTTGGTCTTTTGTACTCGAGAAGTAAAATCAGTTTTGCATCCTTCCTAAAAGTAGCCAGCATTTGCTGCTACCTCAGATAGCAGTTCCAAAAGAGTGTTATCCTCATCACCATAAAGTGAGGGTTCATAATCTAGACCACCACAACCCACCATAATTATTATACTTCAAAAAGCTTGAGAAAAGCACATTATTCTTATCAACATTAAAAAATACAACGAGATATTATTTCTTCAACACCAAAAGCATAACCAATTTGCAGTTGTAGCTACTGCCAGGTAAATTTCAAACAACAAACTTTTATTACTTTCATATTACCATAACAATGTAGGAAGCATGGTGGAATTTCGAAAGCTCATGTTTCTCACATTCCGAGATGAAACACGTCATCTCTAAACCAAATCTCGACTAAAATCTAACTTAAAAACATCATCTCTAAGTAAAACCTCGGTCAAATTTGATTGAAAAACGTCATCCCCGAGTAAGCACTCGGCCAAATATGACTAAAAAATATCACTAGAGTAAGCACTCGACCAAATATGACTGAAAAATATCACCCGAGTAAGCACTCGGCCAAACATGATTGAAAACTATCACCCGAGTAAGCACTCGGCTAAACATGACTAAAAAATGTCACCCGAGTAAGCACTCGGCCAAATATGACTGAAAAATATCATCTAAGTAAGCACTCGACCAAATATGACAGAAAAAAGTCACCCGAGTAAGCATTCGGCCAAATATGACTGAAAAATGTCACCTGGGTAAGCACTTTGCCAAACATGACTGAAAAATATCACCCGAGTAAGCACTTTGTCAAATATGACTGAAAAATGTCATCCGAGTAAGCACTCGGCCAAACATGATTGAAAAAAGTCACCCGAGTAAGGTCTCAACCAAACATGACTGAAAAATGTCACACAAGTAAGTACTCATCCAAACATGATATCACCCGAGTAAGACCTCAACCAAATCTAACTGAAAAACGTCATCTCCAAGTTAAATCTCAGCCAATTTGGATTGAAAAACGTCATCTCCAAATAAGACCTCAGCCAAATCTGACTGAAAAACGTCATCTCCGAGTAAAATCTCGACTAATTTTGACTGAAAAATGTCATCTCCTAATAAAACCTCGGCCAATTTTGATTGAAAAACACCATCCCTAAATAAAATCTTAGCCAATTTTGACTGAAAAACGTCATCCCCGAGTAAGACCTCGACCAAATCTGACTGAAAAACATGATCTTCGAGTAAAACCTCAGCCAATTTTGACTGAAAAACATCATCTCCGAGTACACCTCAGTCAACTACAACTTAAATAAGTCATTTCCAAGTCTATTTTTGTCAACATACGACTTTCGGATCAACCGCGACCCCTAAATATTTCAACAACAATTTTGACATAATTGAACAAAGTGGAAAACAACAAAAAATAGAGGAAGAACAAAAAGTGCAGTCTTGGTGTACTCAGTCTGCCCGAGGTAAAACCTCGCCAATGCGGTATGAAGCACTCAGTCTATTAGAGATCAAAACCTGTCAACGCGATATTAAGCACTCAGTCCACCTGAGATCAAAACCCACTAATGCAGTATGAATCACTTGGTCCGCCCAAGATCAAAACCCGCCAATGCGATATGAAGCACTCGGTCCGCCCGAGATAGAAACCTGCCAATGCAGTATGAAGCATTTGATCCGTCCGAGTTCAATTAAAGCCAAAGTAGAAGAATCACTCGGTCCATCCGAGTTCAATTAAAGTCAAAGCATGTGACTAAGTAGTAAGAAATTGTTAAAATTTTTCTGCAAGATCAACTATTTTAAAAGTGATACCAAAACTAGATGAATGCTCAATTGGAGAAGCAACAGATCGCCATGGAGGTATTTGTTGAAACTAATAATTTTGGGCATTGTACTTTCTAATGACATTTTACAATAACTTCATTCATAACGACCAACCTTTCCTTGAAATTTACCCTTATCAAATGGTAATAAAGATTGATGGAGGAGTAAAGAGAATTCTTTTATAAGAAATGTCCTCTTTTTTAACATTTTACTGAAATTCACCCTTATCAAATGGGACAATAAAGATTGATGGAGGAGTAGAGAGAATTCCTTTATAAAAAATATCCTCTTTTTTAACATTTTCCTGAAATTCACCCTTATCAAATGGGATAATAAAGATTGGTGAAGGAGTAGAGAAAATTCCTTTATCAGAAATATCCTCCTTTTTAACATTTTCCTGAAATTCACCCTTATCAAATGGGATAATAAAAAATAATAAAGATTAATGGAGGAATAGAGAAAATTCCCTTATCAGAAATATCCTCCTTTTTAATGTTTTCCAAATTACCTCACCAAATTGCACAGCGGAATAAAACTTCTAGATTGATTTGCAAATAGTATCAAGACAGATTATATTACCTTACAACAACTCTAATCACGAGCCTAACTCTTCAACATTGGAAGGAAAAAATGTCTCTTTTGGTGATGATGTGGAAAAAGTGTTGACATGGCAAGGCACACTATGTGTCCACCCCCTAATAGAAGGGTCGACCTCATCTTCTTTAGAGTGGGGCCAAACCCCAATCATTGTCAATATCACTTTTTTTTGGAAAATCAATTGAAGCATTTTTCATTCATGAAAATGTCGGTCGGCCTGCTCGCCTCCTCTTAATATGAGGGTGCCATGTGGCAATATGCTCAGCCACTTTAGCCATTTTGTTTTTTTGATACTGTTTGTGTAGATTGTAACCTTGATCTCTAATTTCAATGGTCTTTTCTAACTTTAAAAAGTTTCATGAAAAATTCACTAACAATAGAAAAATAACACTAACCATGAATCCAAGTTTCGAATTGCCCATGATAATGCTTAATTTAAGACTGAAGAAAGTGATGACTCCTTGATTCTTGTTACTGGATTCACTTTATATCCTTGAGCTCCTTTAGGATAGCCTCCATTAGTCGCCTTTCTTCTGGGGGAGAGACCTCAGTCGGCCTCCTAGACTCTTCTTGACTTATATTCCTGGTGATCGTCATAGCTTTGAATGCACTCTGTCCTACGGTGGGCGTCAAAATGTACTTACAAGGGCTGAGTACCCTTTTTGCTACTCCTTTTTTACTCCTTCTCATCCTGCTCCAGTCTCCTTCTTGGTCTGCTCCTGACTCCTTCAAGATCGCGTAGGGGTACCTGCGTTTACACTTTAATGCTCAAGTCAGTATACAGTGTAGGCAGGGTTTAAGATTAGGTTGAGAGTAGAATATACTTGATAGGTATCATTTATTTATAGTATGATTTCTGTAACAGATTACCTTAATATATCTCAACTAATATATCTTATATATTGTGGATATCTTATATCTTGTGGATATTTTATATCTTATGAATATCTTATAACTTGTAAATATCTTATATCTTGTGGATGTCTTATATCTTGTGAATATCTTATATCTTGTAAATATTAACTGGCAGATGCAATATTAACTGATATGCTTATCTTGTGAACATAACTTGTTAGATTCAAGTTATTGGATTTGATAAAGTTGAGCTATTTTAGTATAGTTTTATATAAAATTATTTAATTTAACATCCCAAAGAAATATCCAAGAGCTACAAACTTTATGAACAAGGCTATTCTAATAATTACAAATAACAATGAATAAAAAAAAAGTAAGTATAGTCTTTATACACACCTGAACAAGAGGAGGAATGATGGAGGTAGAAAAGACACACCTCTAACCTACTATAAATTGAGAAGGAAGCCAATGTGAAAAGAAATAAAAATATAAACAAAGGTCTAATATCAATTAAAAAGTGTACATAGAATAGAAATAAAAAAGTAAAAAATTCTATTTTCAAATAAAGTAATAAACAAAGGTCTACGTCCATTAGTTAAAAGAAATAGTATAAGATACAAGCTAATGTGACTTCATTTTATTAAAAATTGAAGGTGCCTAATATGATTTTATATATATGATAAAAAAAGTTGAGGAAGACTCCTTTCTACTCCTATTAAGCACTACTAATATATAGGATTGTTGCTTCTTCCCATTCTCAATTATTTTCTCTATTTTAGTATTGTAAGGACTTAGTGTGTGGTAGTTCTAGTAAGATAGTAGCTTAAGTAGTGAAGGGTGAAAGCGATTGGTAAAAATTTTAAAAAAGGACTTTAAATAGGAAAAACTTAACCTTTCTACCTTCATTATCTTAAGTTTACCATCTCTCTAGAAAACCTTTTTCCTCTAAACTCTCTCTACCTTCTCTCTAACCAATTTTCTCACTTTCCATCCTTTTCAAGATTTGAGTATACCACTATGAAGCTTGCGGAGAATAGATCTACTTGGATCGATTAGATTTTCAATTTGGGTAAGTTCTCCAATTTTTCTCCCATGGCCTGAGAAAGGGATTGTGTTTATGAGTCAAATATGTGATTTTAGGTGCTTATAGGACCAATTGGAGCTTCTGAGCATTGATTTATAAAGAAAATTGCTAATTGGACTGAGGAATTTGAGGTAAGGGAAGCTAACTCTAACTTTTTCTTCATTTGGGAAATCTGTGTTTCTGCTCCAAATATGTGATAATTGCGTTGTTTTATTGTGTTTTGGATGCTTGTTTGTGTGCTAGATCTGTTTGCATGTCTGTTTCGAGCTCTGTCTGCGAAAATGCGCTGAGTGGATTTGTTACAGAGATGTTTGTTGGTCTTGATTGTGATGTGTGAATGTGATTATGTGTGTAAATCCTTTGGTAGGTCCTTACACTTGATTATGATAATAGTAATTTACCTGTGTAATTTATTTTAATTATGTATACTTTTTGTATATCTAGCTTACCCTACTTGTTTTGTTGTCTTTACTTGACTACTATGATCGTATCTGTTGCACGGGAGTAGGTGCCAGGTTAGGAGAGGGTTCCTCTGCGGGGAGACAGTAGTCTTAGGATGTTGTAATAGGACTTTAATATGATGTTTTATGTCTTTTGAAAAATTTTATTTGGCCCTTTTCAAGCTTCCTTTTGTAAATGTAATAGACTTAACACTTAAATATTAAGATATTTGCGGAATGAGTAGTATAGTATAGTAAAAATGGGTATGTTACATTTTGGTATCAGAGCATAAGTTCCTGTATAGTAACCTTGGGTAGTGGGTTTGTTTGCTAGGATGTAATGTGATAAACTATACACCCCTCTTGGTGGGTATTGACCTATTTTAATACTCTTTCTTATGCATTGTCTAGGATGGCACCTAGACCACCTACTCTTCCTCCTACCCCTGTCCATCCGACTGACCTTAGTCATATAGTTAGGGCTATAGAGATTATAGCGTCCACTATTCAGCAACAGAATGCTGCAATAGCTCAGCAGCATTAAGCTAATATCCAGGAGCTTCAGGCCGCCAGGGCCGCTGCATCTACATCTCAATCCTAGGAGCAGTTGGGATTGGCGAATTTTATGAGATTTGGGCCTCCCAAATTCAGTGGTAACTCCAGCCCTGACCAGGCTGACCAGTGGGTCAGAGAGTTAGAGAAGATTTTTGAAGCGACTTCCTGTCTGGAGGGGAAGAAGATTGTCTTTCCCACTTATCTGCTGATTGGAGAATCTGAATTCTGGTGGCAAGGGATGAAGCTTATGATGGAAGAGAAGGAGGAAGTGGTAGACTGGGAGCTTCCGATACAGGTTCCTAGAGAAGTATTTTCCGGACAGTGCTCGATATGCGAAGGAGTTCGAATTCCTGAGATTGGAGCAGGGTGGCATGACTGTCCAGGAGTATGCCACTAAGTTTGAGCATCTGGCTAGATATTATACCCAGGTGACCTCTGAGGCCTGGAGGTGTAGGAAATTTGAAGATGGTCTAAGACATAATTTGAAGAGGATGGTGGTCCCTCTCTCTATCAGGGAGTTTCCTGCCTTGATGGAGAAGGCAAAGACTGTGGAGAGACTAGAGAGAGGCTCAAAGAGGGTGATTAGGAGTTCTAGCAATGGGTCATCCAGTGGAGGGAGTAGAGCTGAGCAGAGGAAGCCGTATGTGAGGCCCCAACCTAGTAGGACTAGTGGTGTTTCATCCCAGGCCTCTCCAGCAGATCGGAGGTGCTTTAGGTGTGGAGGCCCTCACTTGATGCGTCAGTGTCCCCAGGCTTCCACCCCGAGGAGATGTTTCAATTGTTAGAGGGTTGAGCATTTGGCCCATGAGTGTAGAGAGAGATCTAGGCCTGCTCCATCAGGGAGCCAGCAACAGAGTTAGGGAGAGGGCAGTAGTAGGCCCAGGGCGACAGGTAGAGTGTTTATAGTCAGTGGTGCAGAGGCAGCCAGATCGGATAGCTTAGTACAAGGTTGGTGTTCTCTAGCTGGTCATAATGTTCGCGTGTTGTTTGATTCTAAAGCGACACACTCATTTGTGTCAGAATTGTGTGTGAATGAGCTGAGGCTACCAATAAGGGAACTTCAGGTTGATTTGTTGGTGTCCACTCGGCCTCAAATCTAGTAGTGGCTTCCCGTGTGTGTACTTTCTGTACTGTGGTGGTAGAAGGGCACAAATCAAAAGTCAATTTGATTTGTTTGCCACTTAGGGATCTGGATGTAATCTTGGGAATGGACTGGTTGGCTGCCAACCGAGTTCTTTTGGATTGTGCGCATAGGAGGGTGATATTCCCAAATCTGAGAGATGTGATTTTAGTTTCGTCTCAGCAAGTTATAAGGGAGATGAAGGAAGGTGCTCTGTGTTACGTGGTTCTAATTAATATGGAAGTGGCAGAGGTGAATCAGATGGTTGAAATACCAGTGATGCAAGACTACATGGATGTATTCCCAGATGAGGTGCCTGGACTACCACCTAGGAGAGAGGTGGAGTTCTTCATTGATTTGATACCGAGTGTAGGACCGGTGTCCATGGCACCTTACCGAATGACTCTTGCAAAATTGGTGGAGTTGAAGAGGCAGATAGAGGAGTTGCTAGACCGGCAGTTTATTCGGCCAAGCGTGTCACCATGGGGTGCACCAGTTTTGTTAGTGAAGAAGAGGGACTAAGGATCAAGAATTTGTGTGGATTACCGGCAACTGAACAAACTGACAATCAAGAAAAAGTACCATTTGCCGAGGATAGATGATCTGATGGACTAGTTACATGGAGCCACAATGTTTTCAAAGATTGATTTGAGATCAGGTTACCATCAGATACTGGTGAGAGTAGAGGACGTGCCTAAGACAACTTTTAGGTCGAGGTATGGCCACTACGAGTACATGGTGATGCCTTTTGGGGTGACGAATGCTTTGGCGGTATTCATGGATTACATGAATCGTATTTTCAAACCCTTCTTGGATAAATTCGTGGTGGTTTTCACAAACGACATCCTTATTATTCCTGCACTCCAAAGGAACATGAGATGCATCTGAGGACTGTGTTGGAAATTTTGAGGGATAAACAGTTGTATGCGAAATTGTCGAAGTGCGAGTTTTGGATGACAGAAGTAAAGTTCTTAGGGCATGTGATCTCGGTAGAGGGGATATCTATAGACCCTTCTAAGGTGGAGGTTGTACTTTAATGGGAACGTCCTAAGACTGTATCTGATGTGAGAAGCTTTGTGGGACTGGCAGGGTACTATAGAAGATTTATTGAGGGATTCTCAAGAATAGTAGCTCCGTTAACTTAGTTGACCCGGAAGGATCAGCCTTTCACTTGGACTGATAAGTGTGAAAGAAGCTTCTTAGAGTTAAAATAGAGATTGACCAGCTCCCCAGTATTAATCATTCCAGATGTGGAGAAGCCCTTTGAAGTGTATTGTGACGCGTCATACCAGGGTTTGGGGTGTGTGTTGATGCAGGAGAGAAAGGTGGTAGCATATGCTTCTCGGCAGTTGAAGGTTCATGAGAGGAACTACCCCACTCATGACTTGGAGCTAGCAGCAATTGTCTTTGCCCTTAAACTGTGGAGGCATTATCTGTATGGGTCCAAGTTTGTTGTGTATAGTGATCATAAGAGCCTCAAATATCTGTTTGATCAGAGGGAATTGAATATGAGGCAGAGAAGATGGATGGAGTTCTTGAAAGACTATGACTTCCAGTTGATATATCACCCTGGGAAGGCGAATGTAGTGGCAGATGCACTAAGTAGAAAAGTGGTGAGTATGTTAGCCCTCATGGTGAAGGAGTTAGAATTGATTGAGAAGTTCCGAGATATAAGCTTGAATGTAGAAGTGTCTCCTGGCCGGATTAGCTGTGGTATGGTGGTGATCACCAATGAGTTCTTGAGTATGGTCAGGGAGAAGCAGGTATTAGATCCTCAACTGAAGAGTGTGATAGATTCCTTGGGCACCAAGCCAACCCAAGAGTTTGTGGTGGGTCTGGATGGAGTTCTAAGGTTCAGGGGAAGGATTTGTGTACCATCAGATGAAGAATTAAAGAAGGTGATTCTAGATGAAGGGCACAAGAGTAAACTTAGTCTGCATCCTGGCATGACTAAGATGTATAAGGACTTGAAGGAATCATTTTGGTGGCCCAACATGAGGAGAGAGGTGGCCTAGTATGTAGCTGCTTGTTTGACTTGTTAGAGGGCTAAGGTGGAACACCAGAGACCAGGTGGGATGCTCTAGCAGTTGGAAGTGCTTGAGTGGAAATGGGACAGTATCGCGATGGATTTTGTGACGCACTTACCTAGATCAGTGAGGGGACATGACTCAGTATGGGTGATAGTGGATCGGTTGACGAAGAGCGTCCACTTCTTGCCAGTCAACTTGAGAATTTCCATGGAGAGGTTGACACAATTGTATATAAGGGAGATAGTCAGACTTCATGGAGTGCCCTCTAGCATAGTATCAGATAGAGATCCACGGTTCACCTCCCGTTTCTGGCAGACTCTCGAAGGGGCTTTGGGAACTCAGTTGAGACTCAATTTTGCCTATCATCCTCAAACTGATGGACAGTCTGAGAGGACTATATAGACCTTAGAGGACATGTTGAGGGCTTGTGTGCTAGACCACTTGGGAAGTTGGGATGAGGTACTGCCTTTGGTAGAGTTTACCTATAACAACAGCTACCACACTAGCATAGGGATGGTGCCTTATGAGGCCTTGTATGGAAGTAAGTGTAGAACTCCCCTTTGTTGGTACCAAGATGGAGAGGACATTTTGGTTGGACCTGAACTGCTACAACAAACTAATGAGAAGGTGAAGATGATTCAAGAAAGAATGAAGACTTCTCAAAGTCGCCAAAAGTCATATATAGATAAGAGAAGAAGGCCATTGGAGTTTGGAGAGGCAGAGCATGTGTGTTTGAGAGTCAGTCTTGTGACCGGTATTGGAAGGGCCATCAAGTCCAGAAAGCTAACTCCTAAGTTTATTGGGCCTTATCAGATTCTAAGACGGATTGACCTAGTTGCTTATGAGGTAACACTACCTCCTCCATTAGCTAGATTGCACAACGTCTTCCACATGTCCTAGCTAAGAAAGTATGTGCCTGATCCATCCCATATTTTGGAGCCGGAGGAAGTGGAAGTGAGAGAAGATCTATCTTTTGAAGCCACCCCAATTCAAGTGGTAGACCGAAAGACTAAAGAACTCAGAGATAGAGCAATCAGTCTAGTCAAGGTGGTGTGGAATGTGCGGACGGGTGACTCCACTTGGGAGCTTGAAGACAAGATGAGAGAATCCTACCCCAACCTTTTTACTAGTAAGAACCAATTTTTTAGGACGAAAATTTTGTAGTTAGGGAGATTGTAAGGACCCAGTGTGTGGTAGTTCTAACAAGATAGTAGCTTAAGTAGTGAAGGGTGAAAGTGATTGGTAAAAATTTTAAAAAGGACTTTAAATAGGAAAAACTTAACCTTTGTACCTTCATTATCTTAAGTTTACCATCTCTCTAGAAAACCTTTTTCCTCTAAACTCTCTCTACCTTCTCTCTAACCAATTTTCTCACCTTCCATCCTTTTCAAGATCTGAGTATACCACTGTGAAGCTTGCGGAGAATAGATCTACTTGGACCAATCAGATTTTCAATTTGGGTAAGTTCTCCAATTTTTCTCCCATGGCCTGAGAAGGGGATTTTGTGTTTATGGGTCAAATATGTGATTTTAGGTGCTTATAAGACCAATTGGAGCTTCTGAGCGTTGATTTATAGGGGAAATTGCTAATTGGACTGAGGAATTTGAGGTAAGGGAAGCTAGAACTCTGATATTTTCTTCTTTTGGGAAATCTGTGTTTCTGCTCTAAATCTGTGATAATTGCGTTGTTTTATTGTGTTTTGGATGCTTGTTTGTGTGTTAGATCTGTTTGCATGTCTGTTTCGAGCTTTGTCTGTGAAAATTCGCTGAGCGCAGGGCCTCTACGCTAAGAGGATTTGTTATAGAGATGTTTGTTGAAATTCGCTTAGCGCGCGGTGCGCTCAACGCAGGAGACTTGCGCTGAAGGATTTGTAAAAAAAAAAAAAAATCCACTGAGCGCATCTAGGCTGCACTGAGCGAATTTCCCTTGTGTTTTTTGCCTTATTTGATTTGAACTGATGAAATTTGATATATATATATATACATGTGATATTCTTAGAAAGTGTATTTGATGCATGAATTGTAATTTTGGTGAATGAAAATGATAATGGACATATGACTAGGTATGTTAGAGAAATATATTTATGATGATGATGGTGAATAGATTGTGGCATGTGGTAGATTAGTGTGTATAGATCTAGGGACATCATATAAGGTATTCAGACCTCAATGTGAGTCCTGGTCACGTAGACTAAGGCCACATGTGGTGAGAGGTCGATGGAGGTCCCATTAGTTACTCAGAGGAGGAAGTTAGATGGGGCTACCCTGATGTTGTGAGTAGTGAGAGGATGGTGCTGAGGTGAAAAAGACTCAGTTAGCCGGTCGTTATAAGACCCTTGGTTCATGTTTCGACACATCAAGTGCTAGCCTTAGATGTCCGAGATCCATATAGTCTTCCGAAAGGTATCGGTCTTGATTGTGATGTGTGAATGTGATTATGTGTGTAAAGTCTTTGGTAGGCCCTTACACTTGATTGTGATAATAGTAATTTATCTGTGTAATTTATTTTAATTATGTATGTTTTTTGTATATCTAGCTTATCCTGCTTGTTTTGTTATCTTTACTTGACTGCTATGATCGTGTCTGTTGCACGGGAGCAGGTGCCAAGTCAGGAGAGGGTTCCTCTGCGGGGAGACAGTAGTCTTAGGATGTTATAATAGGACTTTAATATGATGTTTTATGTCTTTTTGAAAAATTTTATTTGGCCCTTTTGACGTTTCCTTTTGTAAATACAATAGACTTAGCACTTAAATATTAAAATATTTGCAGAATGTGTATTATAATATAGTAAAAATAGGTATATTACAATAATTGCTTCAAATCAATCTCAACTTGCTTTGAAAATCATAACCTCCTCTAAACATGATTTTTATTTTTATAATTGTTGAGCCAATGACTAAATTTTCTAACATTACTCCTTTCTCCGGCGGAACTTGACCTAAAGTTGTTTACTATGAATAATGTTGCTAATAAAATCTCACTGGTATTTATGTTCCAAAATTATTAATCTTAATATGCTTATATCCTCTAATTATTATATTAATTTATTTTTTTATTTATTTAATTCTTTCATCCCACTAGTCCTTGTGATGTGGACATCAAAGCCTAATACCATGACGAGAAAGATAAAAAAATAAGACATATTTTAAGATTTAGTTGGACCCATAATTAAAAGAAGACTTAGAAAGGTCTAAGAAGCATTGCATCGCAAGGTGGCTCATCTATTAGAGAGTCCAATTGTTGAAGGACTAACCCTTTGAGGCGACTAGGCTGATTATATATATAACATACTTGGAGAGTTAAAATAAAACTTATTAATATTTTACTTGGAGTTACTATTGGAACCCAAAATCACGAGTCTAGAATGAGTTCACACAACCATTAGGGCAAGTTAGCAAAATAGATTTCAAGTTTTGTTGTGATCGTTAAAGAAACAACTTTTTTAGAAGTTGTTCAACCACCATGGCCCTATGCACAAAGTTTGTTTTGATAAGTATGTTCTGAAAAGCATTTAACGTTGTCAGAAAAAGCAAAAGGGCTACCTTGTAAATATATAGTTAGCTTTAGGATTAAATGTGTTTCAACTACATGAAAAAGAGAAAATCAGAACATTGAAGTCATCTTTGACACAATTAAGCTCAATTTGTTTTTCCTTTTACTTAATTACTTTGAATTTTTAAGCTAACAACATTTGATAGACAAGTATGTATTTTATGAGATTTATTTGTTGAAATTCTTCTTTGAAAGGTTATTTAACTAAAAGAAAGCATTGTAATTCTTATTTATTCGCTCTAAGCGAATTTGTTTCTTAGTAAATATTTTATACTCTTTACTTGTATAGTTAAGAGTAAATTTGTATACTCATTTTTTAACTTAGGGGAAATTAAGTATTTTCTCAAGAGTGATTTTGTGTACTCGAGTAAATTAGAAGTAGCCAAACTTGTTATAATCATTTATTAATTAATGGAACCTTTCAAGAGTTTCTTAGAAAGAATAAGATGTAACTTTGAAATAACCTATATAAAAATAAGTGTTCATCTTTCCCTTAAATATTTACTTAATTCCTTTTATTTTAACTTCTTTGTAAAAATTCTAGAAGTATCAGGTGCTCCATATACTGTCTAACCCTTGTATTTTATCTTTTACTTCATGATGTACAACCTCTCTTAAAGACTAAGGTTATTGATTTCATAGTTAATAAAGTTTGGTAGATTCTAAAAGATATTTCTAATCTTATGAGGCAGTAAATAATGAAAGTTCTATTTCTACTTCTTTTTGTTGAGACACAAGATGATGTTTGGTGAAGGTTGTATAAGGATGGTGAGCTTAATTTTGAAATATGCTTTTGATATTTTTTCTATCGTTCACAACTAATAGTACATATTTTGTTTCACATTAAAAACTTTGTTGTATCTTCTAAGTAATTCTATATATTTTATTATTTATATTTTCTTATCTTTTTGTCATTTTTAATAATTTGGGTTTATTTTGAATAAACACTTTAACTCCGTATATTTTTCTAAAATGATATCTATCTATTCTTTTGATAATAACTTTCTCTATAGATATTCTTTTTGACTTTTTTGTTTCATTGGATTCCTTATTTCTAGGGCTTCAATATGTATATATGGATCATGAAATTTGGAGTTCAGACCTATTTTCTATGATTTTTTGAAGTTCAGATAGAAATTAATTTTGTATATAGGATTGCATTTTGTATTTGGATTTATAAAGCCAATGTTGACCCATTTTTAGACCTATTTGTTTTCATCTTTAAGAATATATAAATAAATTCTTAAGGCTTACATTTACATTTTTTGTTTGAAAAATAACTATCTTTTGGGATTCTCTCTTCTTTGTTCTCTCTTCTCTTTGCCTTTTTGTATTCTCTTCATATTTTTGTGTTGTCTTTTCATCTTTTACACTTAAAAGAGCATTTTCATGGAAGACTAATTCTTTCTTTCAATCCACAAACTAAAGATCATTGAGTTTTCATACCAATCAATCTACATGCACTTCGAGTTTGTGCATTCTTTCTATAACTCGTAAAATTGCACATTTAAATTATAATTTCCTTTATCACATTTTAGAATTTGAATTTGATTTTGATTAAATTTTAATTTGATAACTAATTTTAAATTAAGTTGAATGATTGTTCGATATGATTCTAAATCACAATTGTTCAAATTTGGATTGATATTTCTTTAAATGTAATGATATTTCATTTCATAAGCATCTAAATTTGTATATTGATGTTTCAATTCTTTTGCTTACAAATTTAGTTGAATATTTTTTTTAAAATTAAATTTCATTTAAATTCTATAGTATTTTCAATTTGTTTGTTTAGTTTTCAATTCTCTTATATATTT
The DNA here is from genome assembly GCA_016859785.1 of Macrotyloma uniflorum. Taxonomy (NCBI): domain Eukaryota; kingdom Viridiplantae; phylum Streptophyta; class Magnoliopsida; order Fabales; family Fabaceae; genus Macrotyloma; species Macrotyloma uniflorum. The sequence goes on from BDMB01000003.1 coordinate 8,438,954, forward strand.
ATTTTCTCTTTAGGTATAAAAAATCCTCAAATTAAAATGTACAGGAAAAATATTAAATATTGAATAGAATTGATATATGTCCTTATGAATTAATCTAGACTATGCTCTATATTACAAAATTTAGAATGAAAACCAACAACCTAAAGTTTCTTGGGAGATAAAAGTTGTAATAATGTTATTCTTCTCTCCAATTCTATAATTTTGTTGAGATATCTACGTAAGAAACTAAACATAGGAATTCTATGTGCTCTGAACTAGTTTCTAGAATAGCATTTGGTGGGCACATAGTTTTTAATAACTCAAATAAACTAATAGAGTTTGTAGTGTTTGTTCAACAAGTGTCTATTTAGTTAAAGTGTCTTATGTATCACATGATGTTGCTAGTGTACTAATAATCGTTATATATATATATATTTCTTTTTTTGTTTTAGTTAAGTTAAATGTTCTAAGTGCTCTAACTAACTTCTGTTAGTGTTGTGTTTATATAAGATTGTGTATGTAAATAACTTCGTGAGTTAGTGTGTGTGAATTTGGATTCATGACATACTATATAGGACTATGTTATTCACTTTGTATCTTGCTTTGTGTGTTCTTTGTTCTTTCTTCCTGACGATATGTTCTTTTGTTGTTCTTGGACTAGTTTTTTGTTGTGTGAACTTTCAATACCATAACATACTGATGACTTGTTAAGAAAATTTCGAATCATTATTGTTTTTATCTATATTGATGACAGAAGCACTAAGTAGATGAATAATAGAAAATATGCACTTCTTTTTATACAGGTTCACTCTAACTTAGCTACGTTTTTTCTCTCTCAAGAACTCATGAGAGGTTCTACTAATCAAACAATTGATTACAATGAGTTTTACCACTTCTGATTCACATTAGTACACAATCTCACTCCTGGTCAAACACTTAAGTCCTCTTGAGTTAAGGTTCGAGTACACAATGTCGCTTTTGGAAATACAAAAGTTTTAATAAAAGTTTTACACAAAAAATAGCTCTCTTAAAGAGAATATAGAAATTACAAGTTATTTATTAGTGAGATAACTTCTAAAAGAGGAATATGCAAATAAGTTTTTCTTAAAGCTGTGAGTTTTCAACAAAAAACTTGAATCAAAGCTTAAGAAGAATTTCACACATTTCACTTTGTAGAATGCTTCAATTTGCTGCAATTGAATCTCTCTCATATTGCATGTAGTGCAACATCCAATTTATATAATTTTTTAAAAGGTAATCGTTACTTAGTGATGTTGTACCTTTTTTTTTTCAAATATAGTGTAGACACTTTTCAGTGTTTTTCGTTTAGTAAGGAATTAGGTGTTGAAACATCTTATAATAAAGGTACTTTCTTTCCTTTTTTAGGTCTGATCATTCTATTTATTTTCTAGTATATGATTTCTTTTGGTTGAGACATATAAAATGAGTAAATACTATATATTATATTAATAGTAATTTTTAAAACCGTGTTGAACACATTGAACTTTACCCATACAAGTAATGTCTCCATATCTTTAAGGAAAACACCATAATTACCAACTCTAAGTCATGGGTAGGATAATTCTTCTCATGAGTATTTAATTGTTTGGAAGCATAGGCTACCACCTTCTTATCCTACATCAAAACACATCCTAGTTTTTGGTGGGACGCATCATAGTAGACCTCAAAAGGTCTTTCGATATCTGGGATGATCAAAACTGGAGAACAAGTCAAATGTTGCTTCTGTTCTAGAAAATTCTGCTCACACTTATTGGTCTATGCAAATGGTTGATCCTTCCTGGTTAGTTGCGTCAAAGGAGTCACTATTATGGAGAAGCCTTCAATAAACCTTCTATAATAGTTGGCCAATCCCACAAAGCTTTTGATCTCATACACAATCTTAGGGAACTCCCACTAGAGTGCGACTTCCACCTTGGAAGGATCTACTGCGATCCCTCTAGTTGACACTATATCCTAAAAACTTCACTTCTGTCATCCAAAACTCACACTTAGATAGTTTGGCATACAACTGCTTCGCTCTCAAGATATTGACAACTTTTCTAAGGTGTTTTTCGTGTTCCTTAGGAGTGTAGGAATAGATGAGAATGTTGTCGATGAAAATCACCACAAACTTGTCCAAGAAAGGCCTGCAAATTTGATTCATGCAGTCCATGAACATTGCTAGGGCATTTGTCACCTCGAACAGTATCACTACATACTCATAATGGCCATATCTTGACCTGAAAGTTGTCTTCTAAACATCTTTAGCTCTCACCAAAATCTGATGGTACTAGACCTTAAGTCAATCTTGGAGAACACTACGGCACCGTGCAATTGGTTCATCAAGTCATCAATCTGGGGCAACGAGTACTTAGTCTTAATGGTTAGCTTATTCAACTATCCGTAGTTTACACACAATCTGGAACTCCCGTCTTTCTTCTTCACCAACAATATCGACGCTCCACAAGGCGATAGGCTCAGTCTGATGAACTTCTTATCCAATAACTCCTCTATTTGCTGCTTCAAATATACTAACTCCGCTATAAGGGGCTATTGACACTGGTCCTACTCTCGGCACCAGATTAATAGAGAACTCCACCTTTTTCCTAGGTGGCAATCTTGACACTTCTTCCAAAAAAACATCCATGTACTCTCAGACTACCAATATCTTAACCCCGTCATCTACCAGACTCACTTCTGTATGCGTCAAGATCACATAGCATTTGACACCATCCTTCATCTCTTGCAACACTTGATGTGCTAAGACTAGACCCACCTCCTTTGGATCCGAGAAGACTAGCCTTTTTTGTCCACAATCTATAAGGAATCGACTAGTAATCAACCAATCCATCCCCCAAAATCACATCCAAACCCTTCAAAGGTAAAAAAATCAAGTTCACCTTTGACTTCATGTCCTTCAACCTCTACCAAACAATTAGCACATAGTTTTGAAGCAATCACCAAACTCGAGGTTAGTGTAGAAACAAGCAAATCCAGTTAAAGCTCCCTAGTTGGTAGCTTCAAAGCATCCATACAACAATCTGACACAAAGGAGTGTGTCACCCCCGAATCATACAAAGTTCTCACCAGCTAAAGAACATAAACCTTGCACTAGATTGTCGGATTTGGCGGCATCTGTTCCTATGATGGTGAAAAATCTACCCGCTGCCTTGGGTTTGCTGCTACCCTCCCTCTGATTCGATTGGTAGCTCCCAGATGGAGTCGCCCTATATCTGTCTCTATAGTCTTTAGCTAGATGGTCAACCCTCTAACATACGAAGCATCTCCTCGGGACGGGAGCACAGGTGCACTAGTCAATATGATGGGGGCCTCCACATCTGAAACATCAGATCCCCCCCCCTAAGCAATGACTGATTAGAAGCACTCCCCTTCTTAGGCTAGGGTCTAAAATACGGCTTCCTCTGGTCCCCTTTGGACTTCCCACTAGATGACCCTCCACTGGAACTATGGATCACCCTTTTAGGATTTTGGTTCCCTCTATCTACGCTCCCTTCCAGTTGCTCAATAGCCTTGGCCTTCTCCTAAAATGTTGAGAACTCTCTAATCGACATAGGAACTACAATCCTCTTCACTTCGAACCTCAATCCATCCTCAAACTTCCTACACCTCCAAGGATCAGAGGTAGCTTGAGTATAGAATCGGGCTAGGTGTTTGAACCTAGTGGCATATTCCTACACTAACATATTCTCTTGCTCCAACCAAAGGAATTAAGCTTCCTTGGTGTATCTAACGTTATCTAGGAAGTACTTCTCCAAAAATCGATACCTAAAATTTTCCCAATCCACTACCTCATCCTTGTCCTCCATCATCTGTCTCATCCCCTACCACTAGAATTCAGACTCTCTAGATAGAAGATAAGTGGCAAAAGTCAACTTCTTATCTTCGAGGTAGGAGTAGCTTCAAAAATCTTCTCCAGCTCCCCTTGATCCACTGATCTACTTGGTTAGGAATGGACTCCCCACTAAACTTGAGAGGCCCATGCCTCAAGAAATTGACCAATCCAAAATGCTCACAAGGATGAGAGGAGGTTGTTGCCCCTCTAATTGTTGCTTCCTTAGTCATTGCTTCTCTAGTTGCTTCCTCCTTAGTTGTTGTCTTCCTAGCGGTTGTCTCCCTAACAGCTTATAGTTCTTGCAGGACAGTCTGATGTTGCTACGCCATGGTGGTGTTCTACTACACCTTAGTGGCGTTTTGCTACTGGATGGTGGAGGCTATGATCTCATTGGCCCGCATTACATGGCCCAAATATACATGAGGAGTCGGGGGACGAGAAGGTGGTGGTCTAGGCACCATCCTAGACAATTCACAAGAAAATATATTAGAAACTATCACAGTAATATGGAATGAATATATCACACTATTCATTCACCCTATGCAAGGCTCCTATCTCTGAGTGGATTTGTTGTAAGGGCTCTCTGGTTCAAATCCGCTAAGTGGAGGAACTTGATGTTGAGAGGACCATCCGCTAAGCGCTAGGGACTTGCGTTGAGCGGATTCTGTCTTAGGTGCAAGGTTACTCTCGGATCTAAATCCGCTAATCAAATTTGGACTCCGCTGAGTGAATCTCAATCCATTGAGTGAATTAGGTTTCCGTTGAGTGGATTGCACCTACAGTAAAATATTTTGTTAAATTGATTTGAAATGCGAGGGATTAACATGTAACCATGGGATCTTTAAAGAATGGTGTGATTGAATGGTATGAGGTCTCTATTACTCCTAATGAGAGGAGATTTTTCTATTGTTCTATTAAAATGTGAACATTGATAGTTTAGTGTATATGAATTTAGGGATATCTATGGGGTATCCAGACCTTAGTGATTTTTAAATTCATGTAGACTAGAACCTCATGTGGTGAAGGTCGACGGAGGCTCACTAATTGTTCTTAAGGGACAATAAATTATGCTAACCTGAGGTGGTATATTGGTTGTGAGGTATTGTGAGATGACCCTGGGATGAAAAAGACTCAGAAGGTCAGTCATTTGGGAAGATCCTTGGTCATTGATATACCTCAAGTATTAGCCCCTGATATCTAAAATCCATACAGTTTTTCGAAAATCGTTAGTCTAATGTGTGATTGTGTTTGTGTGTGTAAAGCCTTCAGTAAGCCCTTACACTTTGTGATTTGTATTGTTGAATTGATTGTTATGTTTTCTTTAACGTGTAAACATTTCACTAGCTTACCCTTTTCTATGTCTTGGTGTACCCTTGTTATGATCATGTATTTTTACACGTGAGTAGATAGTAGGTCAACTGGAGAGCCATCAGTGAATGAGAGTAGAAAGTAGATTAGGCTTTATTTATGAATTGTAATAGACTTGATGGTAGAATATGAAAAATTGTAATTTCGATGTGTATTTTGGATAGTTTAATAGGGATAATTGTAACAGTGGTAATGATTATTCTCCAGTAATGGTGGATTAGTCAAATATATAAATTTTGTGTATGTTACATTTAGTGGTGTCAGAGCATAAATTTCTAGTAGTAACTTGGGGTAATGAGATTGCCTTGCTCAGTGAATGATGCAGAATAAGGGTTCTGTTGAACTATGAAAACACGATTTTAACACTAATGTCACTCATTTTAGGCATCTAAATCATAATAGATACAACATACATCATGCATTTCAACCATTCAAACACATATTTCACCAAAAGGGCTTTAAATCACTAGCTTCCCTTACTTTGGTCTTAGCCAAAAGGAGGTTTTCACTCTATTAGACATATCTTCAACCTTGGTGCTTCGACTAGCTTTTTAAGCACCTAAATCATAAGCTAAAGCATCACTACTAGCCGCTAACTGATTCGAAATACAGAGAAGAAGAAACTGTAACACCTAGTTCCAACCTCAAAGAAAAAGAGGGAGCTTGACACCAAAACTTACCCCAAACGAAAATTCAATCTAGGGAAAAGGTTCTCCTTTTCAAGAGGTCTCCAATGGCAGACTTGGATCTAAAAGGAGATAAAGAATGGGTGAAAAATGGTATAGAGAAGATAGAGAACCTAAAAAGAAAAAATTTATAAAAATGGTGGAGTATTCTTGTAAATGAGGAGTGGAGGACTTGAGTTTCACTTATAACCCCTTTTTAAAACTTAACTAAACCCCTTCACTCATCATAAATTAAAACGACTCAATCTTATTAAACTAATTTACTCATAATCTTTACAAAATATATATATATATATATATATATATATATATATATATATTATAATTTTATTTATTCTTATTCTAAATTTTATTATTTAGTTTTATAATTATAATTCAATAGTTTATAATTTTAATTAAATTACAAATAAATCAATTATAAAATTATAAGGAAATAGTTCATTTATTTTTTAAATAAGTAAATACATGTTAGAAACTTATTTTTAATCTTATTATTTAATTTTTTATATTATTTTAATTCATTTAATTAATCAATTATAATTTAAAAAAGTTATTTTAACTATTAAATTATAATTAAATAAATAATCTAGTAACTGGATCTCTCTTTTAATGTATACTATCTAATCATTCATTACAAGTAGAAGCTCCACAGAACCTTCATACATGCAATGCATCTAGTCTTCATTTTTCTTCATTAATAATAGGTCTGACAATTATATTCTCGAGACTTTCATGTTTATTTTAGTTTACTTAATTCCTAGTTTTATTTTATGGCCAAATTGTGAATTTAAAATTCAGCACTTATTTTATGGCAAACTTTTCATTTTATAATAATTTTTTTATCAACCTCTTAAAAAAATAAGGAAAATAATGTTAGAAAGGTTTGTGATTTATTTATAAAACTCGAATTAAACGCAAGTTTTTCATGCAGTAGACTCACTAATAATTTATCGTCAACAAACTCATTACTGGACGAAGAATCTATAAATTTATTTTAATTTTCATCAACCTCGCGTACCCTTTTTCAATGAAATCTTATTTCTCAACCATTTTCAAACATAAGATAACTTCATACACTATTGAGAATATAACTTTTTAACTTTTATTATATTATTAGTATGTTAATAGTAAGAGAAAATAATACATTCATAATATAAAAGAAATTACACATTGAATCAATTAAAAACTAACATGTATATTTCTTTAAACTCTTATAATAATATTTTAAAACTCATCTCTATTATGATTCAATGGTATAAAAAAATTATATTATCTAGGCATAGAAATTAATTGTTAATAAGAATTATGATTAAAATAGATTTTTATCTTATTATTTAAATTTTTTAATTTAAAATTTAAAATAATAATTTATCTTAATAGTTAAATTATAAGAAAATAAACTGTAAAATAATTTTAAATGAATTGTACTGCGTGGTTGAACTTTATCTATACTCAATTTCTATTCATTATGTACACATGTTTTCATCACTAACGCTGATAGTTTAATCTTTTTGGCTTTTACTTTAATAACTAAAAATAAATATTTTTGAAATGAATAATTATAAAGATATCATTTATTTAAAAATAAATATTTTTTTTAATAAACAGATTAGAAAAAATATACAAAAAATATAAATCTACTTAGTTTATTAAAATAATTACTTATTTTTAAAAAACACAAACAAATTACCCCTTAATAGACAACAGTAAAATTATGCAAGTGTAATGTAGTCAACTAAATATTTATTCAAACTCTTAATAATATCATTAAATATAGCTAAAAATTTATGTTTGAATGTTAAACATTGAGATGCATTTTTTTTTTGTGTGTGTTTGAATAATTCCATGACACATTTATATCATAATTTTATTTACAATATATATATATATATATATATATATAAAAGCATAAATTTGTGTAACATGTTAATTTATAGAGTTTAACATTCAAGAAATTGCACTACAAGATTTTAGATAACATATTTCTAACATCTATTTTATTTTGTAATGCTCAATAAAAGAATTATGAGACTTATCCGGATCCGTATTTAAAAAAATTCAAATAAGTTTTTTTTTTAATATTTTCTCTCTTTTTTTTTTAAAGGTCTCTTTTAACACTCTTATGAAAATGTATCTTTTTTGTGCTTTTAAACAGAGAAATAAATTACCTTTAAACTACTTCTGTATGAAAACCTCTCTTTCAAATAATATTTTCCTTTGATGACAAAATTATCTTTGTAATGAAGTGAGAAGAGATGGATTTATTTTAACTTAAAATTAACCGCCAATGATTATAACATAATTTAAATTTTAACACTATCACATTATGTATCTTTTATTAAATTCATTCCATAATTACATGAGTCATTCTATAAAATATTCTAATATTTTTCGATTGGTTCATGAATTGAAAATTTAATATTGGAAGCATGCTTGCTCATAGATTGAAATTACCAATTAGTCGTCATCTTCAACTGAATTGTTTAACCAATTCAAAATACGTTTCATAATATCTCAATAATTAAATACTAGTATTATTATATTATTGGAAATTATTCAAATAAAATTTTAAAAGGAATAACAAGATTATCTTTAAACTTTATTACATCAGCCGTAGTGTATTGTTTCTCAGCTGATAAACTTTTTCTAGACCTGACACTTATTATTGTGCAAAATACACGATTATAGCAATCGAATATACAAAACAAAATAAGATAAGATAATAATATAAAAAAGCATACATAAATTTACAAATTAGGTAAGATATTTAATTCAATTACATTCAAAGTATAAGAGTCTAGTTAAGGCTTTACACTTAATAAAATTTACACATCACACAAAAATTGACGTCTTTTGAAAAATTGTATGGATCTTGGATATTTAAGACTAGTACTTGATGTATTGAAAACAGGACCACAGGTCTTATCACGACCAATTAATTGAGTCTCTTTCACCTCAGCACCATCCCCACACTATTCCTAACCAACACCACATCAAGGAAGTTCCATTTAGTTGTCTTTTTAGAACAACTGACGGAACCTTTATTGACCTCTCACCACATGTGGTCTCAATCTACATGACTTTGATCCACATTGAAGTATGGATACCTTATACCATATCTCTAGATCCATACATGCCAAGCTACCACATGTCACATGCCAAGCTACCACATGTCACATTCCATTTACAAAAATCCACTTCTTCTCAATAAGAATTTCACGGCCTCATGCTCCTTTCTCATACTCATCATCCTCAATCACATTACTTTTATTATCATACAACACACCATACTCAAATCTCACTTAAATAATTTTTTTTTAAATAAGGGAATTCGCTCAGCGGATGATCCACTCAACAAAACTCAATTCCTCTCAACAGATTGGGTCTAGGAAGTAGTCTCAAAACTGGGACAAATCCACTCAGCGCGGTGTTAATGTGCTCAGCATAATGAAATTCACTCAATAGATCTTACTGCGCTAAGCGAATTAAAACCCAAGAGCACCCTTAACCTCTAGAACCAAATCCACTCAGTGAATTACAAGTGCGCTTAACGGATTGGTTGTAGATTAGGATTCTGCTGAAGAATTTTCCTTGAACCTTTTGACCCAAATTTTCCTTTTTCACTGTTAAAGGTTTCAAATTACTCATTTTAGGTCTGTTTTCTTTAAAACACTCGGTCAATGATCCAAAACAACTCTTCTCCAGAATTCAATCAACAAATTTTCAATTCATCACATCACAAAATCAATTTAAATCAGAACTCCAACTGAGTAGAAATTCATCTCATTTAGGACTTTATCACACAACATTCAATGTTCATTCCAGTACATGCAATAGTATCAAATTAAGGTTCTAGTCATCAATTTCAAACATTCCACACATATTAAATTTCATCATCTCAATCAATGTAATTCTAATTAAACATAGCCACACTTAAAAAAAGAACATTGCAACAACAATAACCCCCAATTTGGGCACCAAAACAACATACTTCCACCCTAAATTTGGCAACAACAGATTCATAACTAGGCTACAATATCCCAAATTCAACATTCAACCCAAAACTTAAAAAGATCTCTAGAAACCAACTAGCTTCCCTTACCTTAAAGATGCCCAAAATAGTTTGCTGTCTCCACCAAGGATAAAGTTCTAAATGCTCTGAGAATGCCTAAATACCAAATCAACTACATCACTATGGACTTAATCAAGCATATAATCACATGGAAGTAGAAGAAGGCACGTGCATGGGGTCCTAAATGCCCAAAAATAACAACCCCATTCAAACCCTAGGAGGAAAAAATAGATCATTGAGAACTTACCCAATGAAGATTCTAGTTGGTCCAAAAGATTCTACTCCTCGAAAGCTTCACAATGGTATATTTGGATCTTGAAAGAGATGAAGAAAGAGAAAGAAATGTTAGAGAAGGTAGAGAGAGTTTAGAGAGAAAAGAGTTTTAGAGAGATAATAATTTTTGAAATAATGAAGGTTGAAAGTTTAATTTTTCTATTTACAACTTTTTTTAAAACTTTATCAAACATTTTCACTCTTTACCACTTAAGTCATTATCTCATTAGAACTAACTCAAACTAGTTTCTTACCAAATTAAAATGATTGGATCATAGAAGTTGTAAGCTATCCAAAAAAACTTGATTCCTTTTATATATCACAAATCCAACTGTCTTGAATTTTAATCAATGTTATAATGTATGTCTTTAATGTCTCTCAAATACACGTCATGTCATTTTGATAAAGTAATAATGCATCCATAATGTAAATGACTTCATCAACCAAAAACATAATTATAATCAAATTCATAAGCCATAAAATATCAAGCATTGCAACTAAAATATATATTTCTACATTACACTACATTGTTAATTGTTAATAAGTATAAACCTTTACATTGTAAAGGCTCTATAAGGATATGGTAAAAAATTAGTATAAGTAAAGTAGGAATTTTAATTTTTGAAAAATGAAAGTTATTTAGTTTAGTTTTAAAAATATATTGATAAAAAATTAAATATTTAATTTTTTTATTATTCTAAAATCATCATCTTTTTAAAATTTTTTCTCTTTTAAACTTTTGTTTTTTCTCTAACTTTTCTATTTCATCTTTCATCCTTTTCAAGATCTAAGTACACTATTAAAAACTCTTGAGGAGAATAACGTTTTAAATCGATTGAAATTTTGTTTTGGATAAGTTTTCGGTACTCTTAGTTGCTTTAACAGTTTGGGTTGGGTGGTTGTCTCTAGGCTCCAAGTCCCATGCATGTGCCTCTTTTTCTATCAACAAGGTTCTATGTTAGCTTAGATCATTAGTAATATGTTTGATTTTTTAATCAGATACTTATAAGAGCTAAGTTGAGCACTTGGAGCTTGACCTAGGTTTGGGAAATAGAAAAAGAAATATGTGAACAATCACACCAAGGTAAGGAAAACTAATCTTAAATTTAGAGTTCTTTGAAATCATAGGATGAAGGTTTTAGATTATTGAGAATGACCTAATTTATGGTTTTTCCATTCGGGTGGAAATTGTACTGGCTTGGTCTAGTTTAATTGTATTATTTAGTCTATAATGATTGAGAATGTGATGATTGAACCACTTGAGTTGATAACATGTTGAATAGTTATTTAATTTAGAAGTTTTTTATTTGTTGTGAGTAGACTTATGACATGAATTTTATTTGATTCCTTAAATTGAATATGATAATCTTATATGGAGCAAATTGACTAGCGTGGGATGAATTTTGTTTAAGTTAAGTTGAATTAAATTCTTGTTTCAGTTGTGAAATTTTGTAGGAAAACCACTTTGAGTTGTCTGACCCATCAATTTTCTTGAAAAAGAACATGAGATAAAGTTAATTTAGCACATTTAGATGTATCAAAATTATAAATTCGGGTCTAGTAAATCAAAGTGATTTTTCTGCAGAATTTCTTAATATGCATAATCCGCTTAACAGATTGATTTACGCTAAGTGAAATTGCTCTATCCTAGAAGGGAGGATTCAATTTTAATTTTTAGTATAATGGTATGCATGAGTAAAAATTGTATGGGATTATGAATGGTGAATATAATGGTATTTTAATGGAATTAAGAACCTTGGATGTGGTAATTTAGTGTGTATATATTTAGGGATATGGTATGGGGGTATCCAAACTTTAATGATGATTTAAGTCTTATCGACTAAGGTCTCATATGGTGAAAGATCGATAGAGGTTTTACCAACTGTCCTGAAAAGACAATTGGTTGAGACTACGCTGATGTGGTGCTGGTGTTGTGAGGCGTAGACCTTGAGGTGAAAAAGAGTTAGTAAGTCGGTTGTGAGAAGGCTCGTGATCCTTGACTATGCATCAAGTGTTAACCCCAAATATCTGAAATTCATATAATCTTTCAAAATTCATTAGTATTATTGTGATTGTGTGTAAATGTGTAAATCTATAGGTAGTGACTTACACTTGGAATGTGTATTTTGTTTTGGTAATATCAATGCTTAATGAATAGGTATATTTCTTTCATTTCACTAGCTTACTTTTTTCTTGTGATGTGTTTTGTTTTATTATTATGATTGTGTTCTTATACAAGATCAGATAGCAAGTCTAGAGAGGGATCCTCAATAGAGAAGAAGTAGAAAGTAAGAAATTAAAATAGCAATGATGTAATTAAGTAGTTTGTTTGGAAAAAGTTTCTTGTTAGTGTATTAGAAGTAAATCTCAAATATTAGTTATTACATGATTAATTTTCTAATATATAGTAATTTGTTCTGGTATGTTATAGTTTGTGTCAAAATGTTTAATATTTTCAATTAATTTTTTTTCTCTTTTACTTAATAAATATTTTAAATTTATGATTTATTTCTTTTTAAATATTTATTAATTTAGAAGAAAAGACATTTACAAAATTATCACAATAAATCTTTAATAGGTTGATAACTCTATTTATAATACCAAATCCTAAAATAAAGTTCTAGAACCACAATTTTTGAATTATGACCTGACATGATGTCATAAACTTAACCTTCATGGTAGAAGTAGTAATATAGAGTTTTTTACACTCTTCCACACACTACTTCTCCATAAAAAAGAAGACTTTTTTTTAAGTTTATATGTCCATCATAATTTGAATGAGTAGTCAATCACTTGAAATTGATATAATATTCTATGTATATTCATGTAATTATTTGTGTATGTAATTCTTTGTGTATTTTGTTGGATTGAGATTTTACCACTAGATCAAAAGTTATAACTCATAATCAAGGTATAATTTTCTTTTACTTAAGAGCATAGAATCCCAAGTACTATGATTTGATTGTGACTTGACCCACATAGTCTCTATCATGAGGCAATTGATGTAACTTACATCAATCTCCCCTTCAACAATTGTTATGTTAGGAATTAAACTTGATGTAGCTTGGTCCACTCGACCTCTACCATGAGATAATAGATGCAATCTGTAATAATCTTTTCCTCAACAATTTTTTATCTAGGAATCAAATTATGAACTTATCTTTAATATCGATTCTTGAGTCTGCATATCTATCATAATCTAAATCTAAGTAGTCAACCACTTCAAGGTAGTCTAACCTCTTTTGTGTGAGAATGTAACTCTCTGTGCATTATAGATGCTTACGAATTTTCTTTACAACTTTCTAGTATTCTATTCCAAAATTTCTTTTATATCAACCCAACATTTCAACAACAAAGTTAATATTTGGTCACATATTTGTGCATACATCAAACTCCCAACCATTGATGCATAGGGAGTAAACTTCACTTCCTTCACTCCAAGTCATTTCTAGGACATTGCATTTTACTAAACTTGTCCCCTTTCTAAATTGGAACAATCTATGGATAGCACTTTTTCATTCTAAATCTTTGTAATACCTTATTAATATATAATTTCTAATATAATTCTAACAATATTTGAAATCTATCATGAAATGTTTTTATTACTATCACATAGGATGTCTCACTCATATATTTCTTTTCAAAGTTATTAATTAGAGAAAAAGTTCTTTACATCATGTAAAATAATAACATTATTAGTAACAAACAAAATGTCATCTACATATATTATAAATATACTCCTGTTCTTCATGTAAATACAATGATCAACAATGTTCTTTACAAAATCATATGATATGATGATATCATTTAAATTAAGACACCATTTCTTAGAAGTCTACTTTAGCACATATATTGACTTCTTTGATTTATGCACTAAGTGTCCCTTTCCTATGAAAATAAGTCATTCAGGTTGTTTTATATAAACTTTTTTCTCTAAGTCAACATTTTAAAAAAAAAAAAGTAGATTTTACATCCAATTGGAGATGTAAATCATAATGAACTACAAAGCTTACATAATTCTCAAATAATCTTTCTTATAAATTATACAAAGTGTCTCTTTCTAATCAATGTCATCATTTTGAGTGAAACCTTTAACAACGAGTCAAGTTTTATACCTTTCAATATCTTTCATGTCACATTTAATTTTAAAGATACATTTACACCAACTTATTTTGAACCTTCAAGAAAATCAACTAGATCTCAAATTTTATTATCATCCATCCATTGATTTTAACTTTTCATTCATAACATTGAGACATTTTTTATAATTGTCACTTTCCCTAACTAGTATAAAGGAGATTGAATCTTCATCAATGCATAATTTGCATTCTTTCTCAAGTGAATACATAATACAATTACTTGGAGTAGTTGGTCTTATTTACCTTTTACACCTTCTTGATGTCATTTATTGTGCCTTTTCTACCACTTATTTATTTGTGACATGCATATGATCCACTAGTTCATCAATTCCTTGTTCATCATGTGGGTTTGAATATTATCATGTTGTCTTTGAGTGTTAATTCACTCTAATACAACTAGAAGGACAACAACCTAAGAAGGGGCCTTAAGTGAAGAAGGTTCACCATGAATCTCTATAATATCCATTTTCATGATTTTTCACTTTCAATAAACTAATCATTCTCAATTAATTGAGCATTACCAAACTTAGCTATTTTTGTATTATGGTGAGGACAATAGGATTTGTAACCTTTGGAATTTTCATGATAGTCTATGAAAAACTTATGCATGATTCTTGTTTCAACCTTCTTTCATATGGATTATACACCTTTATTTTTATTGGTGACCTGAAACCTAAAGATACATTTAACTAGATTTCTTTCTTATCCATAGTATATATAAGGGCTCTTAGTAATTGGCTTACTAAAAACCCTATTAAGTGAATATGAAATTTTCTATGCTAAGCACCCACAAATATAAATGTACAATAGTATAGTTTAACATATACCTAATCACATCCATTAAAGTACAATTTTGATTTTTAACCACACCTTTTTTTTTTTAGTGTATTAGGCATAATATATTGTGCACATAAGTCTTTACTTTCAAAAAATTTTACAAATGGACTTGGGCATTGTCCATTTTTCATTATATTTATCATAAAATTCATCACTTCTATTAGATCTTATAATTTTTTTTTTTTTTAACTTTCTTTCTACCTCATAATGTTGTTCAATGTTTGAGATTTTTCATGTAAAAGATACAAATAACAATAACATGAAAAATCATGAATAGATGATAAAATATTTGTTAACACCCCTAGATGGAATATAAAAGGGCCCACAAATATCAATATGTATCAATCCTAGAAACACATCACTTCTTTCAAAGATTTTTTTTATATGTTTTGGTTTTAATACAATCCAAATATATATTTCCCAATTACCAAAATCCAATTGAGGAAACAATTGTATTGTAATTTTAGATGATTTATATGTTTAACAATAGAAACACATAAATAAAACAAAACATGTAAACAAGAAAAATTAGTGAAAAAAGAGATTTCTTTATTACAATTCAAGATGGGAGGATACAAAAGATCAAATAGTAATTTGATTACATAGATGACTCACATATTTAATCTCGAAAAACAAATTATAAAGAAGCACTTTGAGAATTACATTAACAACAAAGACTCTAAGCTAATTATATCATTCTAAGACTCTTTCTTAGTCTACTACACCAATAGACATATATAATTAGTTAGTTGTATAAATACAAAAGAGCTAGCTAATGGACATAATTAACTTAATATTAACTAAGTCTAAAAATTATAACAAACTCAAAAAAAATTAAGTCTAAAAACTATAACAAACTAAAAAAAAAAAATAGATGTTGGACACTCTAGGAGAATATGATTCAACCACATTGGAATCTTCAAGCAGTGATGTCTTCTACCTACATTAGATGTTTCACTAGTACTAGATTCTCCAACCACATGTTGAGTCTAGATGATGACACTAGATAAATAGACATTACACTAAACAATCTAACAAATAAAGAAAATTAAAAAGCATTATCTTACAATTTTATTTTTTATTAACTTCATTATACTTTTTTTAATTATGTAACCTAATCTTTGATAAAAAATAAATATAAATTTCTCACACACTTTATACTTATTACCAATAATACATTCAACATTAAACCAAAAATTTCATAAAATTTACATTAAGATTGAAAAAACAAAAATACATATATTTGAATAAAGAAAATATATTGTTTTCAATCTTGAAACTAAAACTTAATACATCCAACTTTGCCACCAAATATATTATTTCAAATATACATTATATTTAGTGTGTGATGTTAAATTATATGTCCCAATTTCCTTTATTCTTATTTTCATTTTGTTTTCTAGGTTGAGAAACTTTTTATTTCGTATTATAGTTTGGATGGAAAAGAATCCTTTATTTTTAAATAATTTTTTTCTTTTTGTTTTTGTACAATCCATCTTGAAGTGGCCATTTTATTTCTAGAAGCAATACTCAAGGTAGTCAAGACCGCGATTTAAATCGTAAGATCGTTCGATTTTACGATTTCTTTAGAGTTTTCGTGTTAACGTATCAAAAAAATCGTATTTTTCTTCAGATCGTTAGGATCGTCGGGAAAAATCGTAAATCACTGCAAAACGACGATTTTTGGAATTGAACAGTCGCGTACATCTTCTTCTCTGTCACACTGTGTGCAATGCATAGAAAGAGGTTATGCAATGGGACGGAGCGGATGGTGGACGGCGGACGGTGAAAGTTGACGGCAGACTATGCACAAGATGCCATAAGATGTTGTACAAATATGTAAAGTTTGAAACTTTTTTAGGTTTAGGGTTTTTTCATTCTATTCTCATCTCACTTAATCTGACGGTATACATTGTATTGTATACTTCAACAATCTCTTTTTAAAATCTAATTAAATTTTTTTTATATATATATTATTTATTTTTTCAAGTTTCAATTTATTATTGATATTTATTTCAACAGTGTATATTATATATTTTAAGTTTAATTATATGATTTATATAAATTTTATAAATTTGTAAGATCTTACGATTCGTGTTACGATCTTCTGATTTACGATTTATATTTTTCTTTACGATCTTAAATAAGATCTCGATTTTGACTACTTTGGCAATACCTCTTCTCTTTGCAGACTCCTCATTCATTCATTAAGAGACTCCTCATTTGTTAGCTTTCAAAGGGTGTTACCCTTATCCTTCTTATTTGGCCATCATAACTCATTATATGAATTGAGTTCTTCTTAATTTTCTTTAATTTCTTTTCTGATTAAATTAATGTAGACTTAATTTTCTAAAAAATTCTTTTTTTTTCTTAAAAATATTATATATAAATCACTTAGAACCGACTAAATTCAACAAGAAATGAGTTCAAAATAAATGACTTAATATTTGCAACCATACTAATATCTAACTTCAATATACAAATTCAACAATTACGCAAATAAATCCTTAATATCATTAATTACCAGTAATGTTATATGTGCCTTATAATTAATAATTTCAATCAACCCAAAATATACTAATTTCATAGCATCACTATCCAATCAACTATATAATTTCAAATTACAAAACTCTATAGCTTTAACCATTTTGGTGATTAAAAAAATATCTCTTTAATATATATAATTCCAAAAAATAATTCCTTACTCTAAAATAATTTTACAGATTTGCAAGAAATAAAGTTCAAACTTCATTCAAACGTGGCAAATTTTCCATTGCATATGATATAATCATGCCTTCGAAAACCATTCCCGGTGACAAACCATTGATGGAAGCATCACATTTTTAAATTCTCAGCAAATTAAAGGCACACCCAGATTAGCCTTACAAATGCTATTTAAAAACTTTTCAATAAATTGGAAAACCCATGAAGTTATATAAAACGCATTCAATTGGCTTTCGTAATGCATTATCAGATTACGTGTGGAGGGAAACCAAACAGTATTCTTGACTTTTTCATCATGTTTATGTAAAATTTCACGTGAATATTATAGAAAATTTTACATTATCTAAAAATGAGATCGAATTATAATATATAAGTAAGGTATAAATCTCACTTCTTGAAGTGATTTTGAAAGTGAGTTAGATCTATAATCAGTTTCTACATAGTATTAGAATTAGGTTAATAAGATTGTTAGGCCTAAATTAGGCCACTTGTTAATATATTGAATTCTGGATAACACGTGATTGGGCCTAGATTGGATTATTTGTAATAGATTATGATCCCTTATACATAGTTTAAGGAGTCATGATTGTTAACAAAGTCATTAACGAGCCATTATATAAAGCTTTGATTGTTAGCAAGGTTGTGGGACTTATATTGAAAATCTCCTCGACATGAGGGGAGGATTTTGAAAAAATCTCACATTAACTAAAAATGAGACCGAATTATAGTATATAAGTTAAGTATAAACCTCACCTCCTGAATCGATTTTGAGGATGAGTTAAACTCATAATCACTTTTTACATAATATAATAATCAAGTTAACAAGACTTTTTACCTAAATCATATTCATATCACATTTGGAAAAAATTTGAGAGAGAAAAATAATTTCCAAAAACTTTTTCTAATAGCAAACATAACCATAAGTTTCTAGGGTTCAACATTCAACACTATAAATATCTTAAATAATATGTTTCTTACACCTATTGTATTTTATAATGCTCTATAAAAAAATTTGAATCCTTATAAGGCACACTTTAGAAAAATTTAAATGAATTTCATGAAATATTTTCTTTTATTTTACTCTCTTTTGTTGATCTTTGTGATGGTGTAAAATTCTCATGGAATTTTATCTCTTTTCTAGGTTGTCTTACATGAGTAAGAATCATCAAACCACCATACAATGTTAAAAAAAGTGAAAGAAACTACCTTATAAAACTACTAATTTCCGAAAATCTTTCTTTCAAATAATTTTAACCCTATTAGCCATCACACTAAACATCTTTCATTGAATTCGTTCTATAATTACATAATCAATATTAAATTTAAATAATATATATTATCATAGAATTAATTTTAACACGTAATTCCAATTATATGTATAACGTGAATGATTACTGTATATGCATCGTTCATATTTTGAGAAGTTTGAAACGAACACACGAAACACATTTTGTAGTTGTCTTTAGCTAGATTGTCTATAACTTGTGTATATTTTAATGCAATTGATTATTATATTTGTTCAACTACTCTTAACTATATCTTGTATGTTTATTTTCTATTGGAAAACATGGACCCCATCATGTTGAATAAACCTAGGAATCTAGTGAAGACTAGGTAACATCATTCTAGTGCAAGAATCATGGAAATGTTCAATGTTTCCAACGATGCTTGAAAACTTCCAAAGGAATAAATAACAAATGTTGGAGAAATTGGACTTTGTTGATCTCAACTTCAATATAAGGAAATTATTTTTAAGAACATTATGTATATTAAGAGACTTCATGTTAAATATATCATGTGTTTAGAAATAATAATTTACAATTAATTTTAAATAATTAATTGTGTTCAAATCATGTAAATTGATTTTAAAATACAATAAATTTTAAATTTTGATATATTTTTAATGTATTTTTTTTTAAAAAACATCTTAAGTATATAAGTTTCCAAATATTCAAATAAAAAAATTATATTTTTTATTAAATAAGTTTGTGAATAATATTTAAAATTATTAAAAAAATATAATTTTTCTTAAAAATATTTCCACAAACTTTTCACTATTAAATTTGTAGATAAAATGTTAGAAGAAAATATTTTTTTCACACAAAAAGCAATATAAAATTTTTCAACAAATAAATCAATGTAAAACTTTTCCAAAAAAAAATTATGAAAAAATTTCACTGTAAAAAAATCTCATAAAAATAAACAAGTGGAAAATATTTAATAAATAATTAATTTTTTTCATAAAAAAAATTCTTAAAAAATATTTTATAGATAAATGATTTTATTTTTGTAATGATTATTATAAAATCAAATTTTCTTTTTATAATCGACATTCAATAATTTTTTTTTATGAATTCTATATTTATAAATTATAATTATTTTTATCTACTTCAAAAATGTTTATAAAATTAATTTTACTCATCACGGAATTAATTTAAAAGAATGTCAAGCATATACTTCACATTTTCTTCCAAGTAAAACAAACAGGGTAGGGGGAATTAAAAAGTTGAGAAACACAGTTTTGGTTTGCTTTCTTTATTACACGGAATCATTGATGGCAAATAACATAAAAGCAAAGAAATAAAAAATATTTGTAATTAGTAGAAAGTGTCAATATTTTTATACTCACCATATCAAAATTAAATTCTAACTGGTGTATCATAGAGATTAGTCATATCATAATCTAATTTTTATTGTTTTTTAAAGAAAAATATAACATAAGAGACAATTTGTTTTATTATGCACTAATATTTTTTTTTTTTTATAAATTAAATAATGACAAACATACAATTATGGTCTCAACTTTATAATAATTTAATAATAAAAAGACCAAGAATTGTGTATCGCAAAAGATTGCGGATGAGGAAAAATAATTAAAAAATAATAAAATCCTCACTAATATTTATTAAGAATAAATTTAGAAAATAATAAAAACATTTGATTCATGAAATTAGATTATAAATCCTGAATCAACTACGTATACAAAAGGTAAGATATTAGTATCCGATATGATATATAATTAATTAAATAGATTATTTTTATTTTAAAATATTTATTTTATTTTAAATTAATTTTATATTAAACATAAAAAAATTAATTTTATTTATAATAAAGATATTTTATTTTGATGAATATCTTTATTATAATTATAAAGAATAATGATTCATTTGTTGAAAATATTTGATTGTTAAATTTTTAGTTTAATTAATTTTATTTTAATTAATATTTTAAGATTTTTAAATTGTCACAAACATTATTTTCTAACATATTTAATTTAATATATTAATATATTTTCAATTTTATTTTATCATTATTATTAATTTTTAAATATTTATTTTAATAAATATTTATAATTACGATATATTTTAAAAGAATTTAAAATAAATAAATATTCAAAATTTGTTTAGTTAAACTTCACTAAAAAGAAATTTATTACTCATGAAATATTTTTCACAGAGTTTTTTTTTTTTTTAAAAAAATTAAATACTCATTGAATATTTTTCACAAATTTATTTTTATGTAAATTTTTTATAAATTTATCTGTGAGAAGTTTTTTATAAATTTGTTTATGAAAAAGTTTTTCATGGATTTGTTTGTGGGAAATTTTTCATGGATTTGTTTGTGAAAAATTTCCTATAGATATTTTGTGGGAAATTTCCTACTAGCCTTTTACCTACAAATTTGTGGTAGTAGAAAATTAGTGGGAAATTAGTGGGTAAAAAGCTAGTAGGAAATTTTCCACAAAAAATTCATGGGAACTCATGGGAAATTTCCTACAAACAAATCCATGGAAAATTTCCCACAAACAAATTCATGAAAAACTTTTTCATAAACAAATTTATAAAAAGTTTCACAAATAAATTTATGAAAATTTCCATAAAAACAAATTCATAGGAAATATTTAATGGATAAGTAATTTTTTTCCACAAAAAAATTTCGTGGGAAATATTCCATGAGTAATAAAAAAAAATTTTTTAGTGCTTTAATATTAAAAATGTGATTATAATTAACTTATTTTTATTAATTTATTATTATTTCATAATTATAGTTATAAAAAGAGAATTAATATATATATAGCTTAACAAAAATACATCTTTCTCTTACGTATTTCAAAGTGTAATAAAAAAATAGATTTATTTAATTTTTTTATAAAAAAATATTTTTTAGTTGGTAATTTCAATTTAATTTTTATATTAGTAAAGTTTTTTTAATTTATTACTATTGTAATTAATTAGGCTGAGTCAGGTTTAGATGGGCTTAAGCCATAGTTTAAAAGGAGAAGATTATATAAACGGACCTTAAACCATAGTCTAGAAGGAGAAGAGTATATAAACTCTTTTTTTCTCTAATCACTCCTTTTTTTTTTTCATTTTGAGAAAATTTTTATTTTTACTCTCTCTAATCTCTCTCTAATTTCTCTCAATATTCTCCTAATCTTTCATAAATTCTCTCTAAAGATTTCTCTTTCATCCTTCATTCTTTTAGAAATCCGAAGATATTGGGAGAAAGATCTCGACGAAATAAACATTTTACACTAATTAAAATCATCATTTAAGTAAGAATTTAAAATCTTTAATTTTCAGGGTTCTTGATTAATCTTGAAATTACGGGTTAAGGTTTCTCCTATATTCTTGATGCAATTGTGGTAGTAATTAGATGATTCTATTATTAGGTGATTATAAAATTCAGTAGCATAGTGAGACTATCTAGAAATTGAAGGATTAAGGCTTGGATTAGAGGTAAGGAAAGTTAATTAAGCATAATCATTCATGATTAATTGAGTGATTATATGTATTGGTATGATTATAAGTGCAATTGATGTGAAATACATGTGTTCTGGAAATTATATGATGATCAACTAGTTAATATTGCATGCAATACGTTTAAAATACCAAGATCTTCCATAATTAATATGGATTAAGTGATTAATCATTAAATTTTAGGTTTCTTGCGTTGTACACAAGGTTCTCGCTCAAATAAGTTATTTTTGCTCGAGTGAGCCATTTTGCTCAAGCAAGGACTTTCAAGACTGTTCTCTAGAGTATTTTCGCTCAAACAATGAAATTTCACTTGAGTGAGAATTATCAAGTGGCGCCTAGTGGAAAAACACTTTTAAAATCAGTTATTTTTTACTTTTAAAATCGGTTATTTTGATGATTTTGATCCGACCGATTTTAAAAGGTAGGAGTTTTAAAATTGGAAAACAACTAATTTTAAAAGTTTGGTTTTAAAATCAATTTTTTTTCAATCGATTTTAAAAGTCTTTACTTTTTAAATCGGTTATTTTTGAACCGATTTTAAAAGTCTCTACTTTTAAAATCGGTTATATCATAACTGATTTTAAAAGTTATAATTTTTTTTTTAATTTTTAGTTTGTTTTTGCACAACCCAAAATTTAAACCTACAAATTACAGAATATCCAGACAATCCAAACAATTCAAATTGCATATAAATAACATGTTAATCATACATACACTAGATAATGTTATGAATACATCTAGTACATAATAAGTTAAGTAACATAAAAACTAGAAAACATGTCAAAATTCGTAAACATAAGTCCTAACTAGTAAATGTGTTAAGAAAAAATTATGTTTATTACTCAATGGTATTTAAGACTTCTTGTGGCAATAGTGATCGATCGATAAATATCTGTAAACAAAAATTAGAACAATTAGAAATAGGTAATGAAACATAATAAAGTAAAAACTTTAAATAAGAAATTACAAAACTAAAAACTTATTTCAATCTACCCTGATACTATGTCTGAATCAATAATAGTATGCATTGTCTTCATTACATAATATCCACACTCAAAATTATCTTTTTGTTTATGAGACTACAAAAAATAATGAATATAGATATTAATTTCAATAGTAATGATAATTAAAATAAAATAATTTAAAAAAATTGTTGGAATTAAAATAACTTTAACCGATAACCAATGTATCTTTTTCTTCAACTTTGAATCCTTGAGTATGTGGTATCCATCTATTGCTCTAATGATAAAATGATAGTATTAGTATCGTTTAAAACCAAATGAACTGGAAATCAACCAACAAAAGAAAGTAGTTATTTTTAAAATACTTACTTATCTAACAATTGTTTAAATTCTACCGGAGGAGGTCTATGTAATGAACAAATACATACAGCTATATCTTCCATGGGACAAATGACCATAAGCTGCCAATGAGCACTAGATTGAGAAATAATTAGTGAGATAGAATACATTGTTAAAAAAAATTATAATCATTTTATACAAAAGTAAACTTAGAAAAGTAAGGAGCTAAGTAAATTTTTTTATTTGAGTTAACCATCGAATTCTGAATGTAAGCTTGTGATTCTTCTGCCTTGTTCCCACTTTTTTGGATTGACTCGGGTTCCAAAAATCCATATATGTGATGATTCCTCTTATTTGCACTCAATTTATGAATAAATCTACAAGGTTAGAAACAAAGTTAAACAAATTCAACCAAAAATAAAATAAAACAAATTTGAATACTTACAACATCCATAGTTGCAAAATGATATGTTTAGCATGCAGCGCCTATAAGTAATATCTGATATATCACTTTGACTTATATACAGAGGTATTTTACTAGGTCTACCAAACACTTCAAGAGGCCAAGGGACTTGTTTCAGTCAATCATCATCCATATCTGTGATAAATTTCCATAATCTCTTAATTGGAGTTAGCTTTTTAGCCCGCTCCTTATCCTTTGGTGGGACCACAACATCCTATGAACAAAGTATAAATATAAGATTATATTATGTTAAACAAAAACAACACTAAGTTAAAATTAAGTAGTAAGTAATTAAATAACAAATAACTTGCATCGATCAAAGGGATCAGGGTCAACGATAGTAGTAGAGGGATCAACACTTGCACAAGACCCCTTTGTACTCACACGTGCAATAGTTCGTTCAATTAGTGGAGTATTCGGCAGAATTTGCTGGCTAAGTGACTGTATATACTCTTGTATTTGCCTTTGCATGTCTTATTTCATCTCCCTCTGAAAGTCTTCTTTTAGTTGCCTATGAAACTCTTCTTTCACTTGATTGTGAAACTCCTTTTTCACTTGGTTGTAAATATCCTCTCTCATCTGGCTTACAATTTGAGAGACCTTCAAATCCACCAATTGTTCCACTAAGCCAGATGACTGTGAAGATGATTGTGATCCAAAGTAAGTTCGTAGACTATGACCTCTACCAACTCCCCGTACCCGACCTGCGTGTTCGGGCTTCCCAATGGCAACAGTTAGTATATCTTGTTGTCCATGAGAAACAAAAGATCCTTCTTCGATCTATTGTTGTGGTATATCTTAAAATATAAGACAAATAGTTTAATAAACACATATTAATCCATATGTTAATTAAATCATATGTACAACAAAAGTATACTTACTATCTTGGTAGCAATCTCCTTTACTGCCTCAGTTGTAAATTCGCCCGTTTTCTTAATGCGAGCTAACTTCCACAATTCATGGCGTGTGGGTGGAGAAGGAGGATCACTAACTATAGTCTCATCTTCGCTTGCTTGACGCTTCATAGTCTTCTCCTTCATCAATTTCTTTTTAAGCCATGTATAACCCCCACGTGACATCACACAAAATGTGTCATTGTTTGCCTGAGTCTGTTGTACTTTCTTCCTTTTCTCCTACAAAGGTATTATATAATGATATTAAGGGTCAAAATAACATTCACAAATGAAAGTGCATATAATCAAAACTTACTTGAAACTCTTCAGTCATTCTAGACTCTACAAATGTGTTCAATGTATCATGATCAATTGTGGGGTTTTTATCACCAGGAAATTCTCCTCTTTTTTTCCTAAAAATGTATTGGTTCGTAAGGGTGGTCTTATACTCCAAACTCATAGGACACAATTCCTTCTTCGCCTCGTAGTTACGACTAGGCAATGTATTATCCTCGGGAAGCATTTCTTTCAACAACTCTAACAATTCTGTGAAGCTTTTATCACTCCACCCATTTTTTGCCTTCAGATTGAACAATCTCTATATTGCTGACAATCTTGTGAATTTTGTGTAATTTGGATACAATGGCTTCTTTGAATCATTACACAAAGATTCATAAATATGTACTCGCTTGAATGATTCTAGACCCACATCACGAATCATCTCCTCTAGTCGATCATCCATATCTACTTCTTGCGTAAAAGTTTGGGTTGGAATTTCAACTAACATACTTGGAATGTCAACATTTTCACCATGTCATCTCCAACATGTATAATTCTTAAGAAAACCATCACACAGAATATGTTCCCTTATAACATCAAGTTCTAGACGACTTCCATTGCAACAGTTAACACAAGGACAAAAAAAATTTTCATTCATATCATTATTAGCATTATGTATTACATATTCAATAAAATATTCCACACTTGTTTCATACTGTCAACTTAAGCGTGACATGTGTATCCAACTTCGATTCAATAACCAACTTCAATCCATGACTTCGGTTCTCCATAAAAAAACATAGATGATGCATGTCATTCTCATTACTTTATACAAGGTGTGACCCTGTCCCATTCAAGTAATGAATAAGACATTGCGATTAAAGCTCTGAACTCTGGAAAAATCAGTGAAATGAATAAAGAAATTGGAGGATTGTGAGATGCGAGATCGGTTAACTTCAGCGGCCTTGAGTCACGAATTCATTGCGAGTGAGTGGAGATTCGAATCACGGCGAGTTCAGAGATCCAACACTTGAGGTGTTTCCATCGTTGGAAGGCTTCGTTTTGGTTTGGCGTGAAGAAACGAATCGCACGAAAAATATAGAACTGCTTCTTTCTCACTATTACCTTCAACCACCACCCCTCCAAACAAAATGCACCTCTCTTACGCTAACGCGTATTTTTCTTCTTTATCAAACACATTACGATCAAATCAAAGTAAATAAAATATAAATACGTGTCACACTCTAATTAAAAATTCAAGTGCAACAACATTTTAGGATTTAAACGAATGAATGAGAATTGAAAACTTGAAAATGCGAAGAGTGTACAGTACCATATTGATGAGGTGAATGCAAAGAGGGAGATTAGGGAATTTTTGGGACTGTTTGAAGGAAGCACGATGGAGCCCAAATGAGAGAACGATTCGATGTTAAATGCTTAAGAGAAAGTGTTGTTTGAGAGAATGAAAGTGTTTGAGACAGTGAAAGCATTAACATACAAGAGAGGGGGAACAAAATGTCAATATAAAAAATGATGAAATTAAAATAAAATAAGTTTTATAATCGATGATATCAACAATGATTTTGTATATAAGATTTTAAATTGGTCTAAAAAGACTTGATTTTATAACTATCATAATTATTTACAACTTTGTCACCGTGCAAATCTTTAAAATTGTGTATTAAACAACCGATTTTAAAACTATTATAAATATTTACAAAATTGCCACTACTTAATTTTTGAAATCGTATATTAAACAACCGATTTTAAAACTATTGTAATTATTTACGAAATTGTCCCTGCTTAATTTTTAAAATCGTATGTTAAACAACCAATTTTAAAAGTGCGATTTTAAATGCAATTTTTCCACTAGTGGGCTCTCGGGACTTTTTTTCGCTTGAGCAAACTTCCCTCACTTGAGCGACGAGCTTTCTCGCTTGAGCGACAAACTTTTACGTTCGAGCGACAAACTTCCTCGCTTAAGCGATAAATTTCCTTGCTTGAGTGACAAACTTCCTCGCTTGAGCGAGAATTTCCTTGCTTGAGCGAAAAGCTCCAAAATTGAAATATTTTATGAAAATATTTTTGCTTGAGCAAACATAACTTACTTAAGCGAGAATATCCTATCCTTGGAAAATTAATTAAGTTCTAAAATAAATTAAGAGAGTTTATATATATATATATATATGTATATATATATATATATATTTAATTGAACCATTGATGATATGTTGCGAACTACCTTGGTAATGTATCATTGAAAATTTTATTGAGGTAAATTATGAAGGATTATTATATTTAAGGAATATGTTTTGAGATATTATGCTATTCATTGGGTGTGGAATTTATATATTGAATTGTTGATTATATGCTGAGAAATATGGTGTTGTATAATTGGAAATCCTAGTGTGGTGAATTATTGAGATTATATAAATGTGAAATTATTATGAAATAATGTATCACGTGCTTAAATGAGATTTGTGAGATTGATGTATTGATTAAAGTTGTGAAATGTGATATGTCAATGTGAATATACTCACTACATCATTTTTAGCATTAAACAACAATTAAAAACTGTTGTTTAAAATTAAATAACGGTGGCTTAAACTTTGGGCAATAGTTTGACAATAAATTTCTAGTCATAAAATATGCAACAGTGAGCTTTATTTAAAGATAACGGTTTTTTTCCTAAGACGAAATTTGTATTTAAAATTGTTATCTTAACATATTACAATATGCAACAGTTTTGAATAAATGTATATACAATAGTTTTATTTAAAATATACATTTTTTTTATTACTTTATGTTTAGATCACAGTTCTTTAAATATTGTTATTTCATTTAAAATAATTGTTAAAATCTAAATGTATATTTTCAATCTTTTAGGCAATATTAATATCTAAAACAATAATTTAAAAGTCTAAATGTATATTTTATTTAAAATTTAAGATATTAGATAATGTAAAAAGTTAAAAAATAAAAATCATATCTATTCTAAATTTTATATTAATTAAGGGTTAATTTTTTAAAAGAAAAAAAATACATTGTAATAAAATTGATTATATTGATAATATATATATATATATATATATATATATAAATCCTCTAAGAAAAACAAATTCATAAACTTAACATAAAATCCATTTTGTAATTCATAATATATAATTTTTTACTAAAATTAAATCAAAATTCTAAATTTTTTTTTCTTCATTATTTTGCAATCAGGTTAATCATCATTTTCTTCTTCAAGATTATATTCATATGCAACCTATAAAAATATAAAACATACATAATAAAAACTATGTTTAATTAATCTATAATAACTAAAAAATATAATTATAAATCATTTCATAAACTTAATGGTTAAAATTACTTTATCATAATAAAAAACATGAGTTGAAGCAGAGGAATGTGGACTAATTACACTATTTTCTTTGCTTAAAACCTGTGTCATCATTTGTTCTATATCCTCCTCATCCATATCAAGATTTTGTGGTTAAAGCCTGAATTTTATCATTGTCTCTAAACCTTCAATCTTTTCTGTTATACCATGCATTTTAAATACATGTTCTTTTTTAATAGCATCAATTTCTTAATTATTTTTTTAGTATTATCGGTGTCATAGTCTTTTCATAGCAAAAAACCCAACCAGGTTTTTCTTTTCAAAAAACTAATTCAAATGTTTGTTCCACAATTTCAATTGAGTTTTCAATTAAACTTTGCAGCTTAGACTAAAAAAAATCAATATTAACGACTAAAAGATGAAAATTTTATATCTTTTATAAATACAAATAAACTTACAATAACATCTAGTGTTTCTTCATCCATTGTTTTTCCTTTTCAATCTTGACGACCTTGATGAGTTTAAATCAATATTTCAGCTCTACTAGCTTCTTCTTCAAGCTTTTTCTTAACACTCTATTAAATTAAAAAATTGAAAATGAATAGTAAAACATATTAATAACAAGTATTAGATGTAGAAAATGAGACAAGAAAATAATAAAATATCAATTGAGCTCGGACTTTAGCAGGTGATGCATGTACTTTTGCTTAGTCCTATTAATTGTATTATTTTTATTGATTCTCTATATTTTTAGAGAAAAAAGTAAAATAAGATGATAATATAAACAACTTTGAATACAACAGAGATATTAAATCATATAAATTATGTGTACATTTTAAGGATAATCAGCAATCCAACTAGTTTTTAGTCTATTCTTATAAACCTCCATATATAATATTCAAAATTATCAAGGCATATAAATTTATTCCTAATTAGAATAATCAGAAAACAAGAATAAAGAGCTATTAAATTTATATACCTAAATAGTATCATTCTTCTAATAGATTATCAATTGTTTGAAATGATTTTCAAAAATAGATAATGGACGATGGTTTAGTTATTCTTTTAAAGTGAAATATTTAAAAAAAATATAATCTCTTATATAATACTGTAGCATTTTCATGAAGTTTTTTTCTCTTTTTATTCTTTGATTAAAATTATTTCACTTTTTAGTCTTTCAATTTTTAAAGTGTCTTTCGATTAAAGAAAGTGTCATTGGTTAAAAAAAATGCTACCTAATTAAATTAGAAATATCATAACAGATTGATTTACCACATTAATATTGTTACTATAGTTTAACTAAAGGATTAAAATAATAATTTTGAAAAGTTAAAGAATTAAAAAGTGAAAATTTTAATTGAGGAATTAAAAAACATACCCTCAAATTCGAGGACTAAACACATACTTAAATTTAAATTAATTTAAAAGAAATATCAATTCATAATTTTATTTCGCCTCAGACAAAGTTTTATCTCATCAAAATCATTACTAATATTTTCTAATCTAGAGAATAAAATAATAATTTAAAAAATTAAAAGACTAAAAAATAAAAATTTTAATTGTAAGAAAAAAAAGTTAAATGATTAAAACCATATTTATTACAAATTTAATCAATATCCGCTATAGCATTAGGCTTGGTATTACCAACACCAATTTGTGATTTTTGTAATTTTTTTTTCAATATTTTGAATTTAGGAAAGCCATTAAAGCCATATTAGAAGTCGAATGTTGCAACATGTGGTACTATTTTCCTCAATAACATCCATTAAAGGAGGGATATTATCATAGTCAATACTCTTCATAATTCTCCTTTTCATTGATGTTCCTCTTTTCTATCAATATCAAATTCATCCATTTAAAAAATTTAAAAATCTAAATTAAAATTAAGAAATTAAATTTATCAATTTAAAAATACAAAAATCAAAATCAAATTTAATTGAAAATATGAGAACTAAAAACATTTTTTTTTCCAAAATTTTATATAGCAGTTTTTTTGTTGATAAGATTGTAATTTCAGTTCAACTTTATTTTTGTTATATTTTCATGAATTTAGTTTTTTTTTTTCATTCTAAGAACATATATAAATGATATTTAAACTTTTTAGAAATTAAAAATTGTCTTTAAATATTAATTTGAAATAAGAAATAACTAAATTAGGGTATATGTTTCAAAAGTTAAACTATTAAGTTGATCAATTTAAAAAAACAAAAAACAAAAAAGTCAAAACCAAACTAGAGTGAGTACTAAACACATACTATTTTAAAATTTATTTAGCATTGTTTTTAGGTTGATCAGATTGAGATTTATGACTTATTCAAACTACCATTTATTCAAGGAAAGAAATTTTGAGTCATTGAACCTACAACAAGAGATTAATAAACCACAAGAAAATTAAGAGGATAACTTTATGAAAGTTGATGACTTTTAGAAAGTGAGAACATGTAGTAATTAACCTTTTCCACAAGAGAGAAAGAGGAATCATGATTACTATAAAAATTTATGAGATTCTGTGAATGTAGATAGATAAGATAAGATGAAAATGTAAAAACTAGTCAAAGTTCAAATAAAGTTGGCACATTTTATGAAATTAATTACCATAAAGTTTGTCCACTAATTGCACAAGCCTCCATGTCTTTAGGAAAATAGTCAATTGGATTTTTTATTAACCCTAAACCGTGGGCCTTGTGTATTTCCATGGTCTCCAATTATTGCACAATTCTTGAAATGGAATCGGATTTTACACAGCTATTAATTATAAATGATAAGTTTTAAAATAGTTATAAAATATTAATTTCTCAAGTATATTTCTATCAATTTAAAAAATATATATATTTTTTCCAGAAATAAGGTTTTTTTTAAATGATTTTTAAAATATATTTTTTCTGTTTTATAAAAGTGTCTCACGATATTCAGTTTTTATAATTTAACTTTTCTTTTTTATATATGATTTATTGGATTTTTAAATATTGTTTTTTAACTATTATCGTAGTCGAATTTCAGCAACATGATTTAGAGTTGTCTATGATTAATAAGTTGAAAAGTGTAATTATTAGTAATTTTATGAGAAAAAACAAGAAGAAAAAAAATAATTTAGACAGAAAAATTAAGTTAATGGTGTGTTAGAAAATTCTTATTACATATTTATGTTAAAGTAATATAAATTGATGATTTATAAATTAAATTTATAAAGTGAAAGCAATATGTATTATTATAATAATTAGCTATGTATCAAAATAGGAGAATCACAAGAAGACAATAAATAAAGAAATTTCTTATTATTTTCAATAATAGCTTAGAAATCTAAGTATGTAATATTATTTTTATATTGGATGATTTATCATAATTATCAACATGTGTTGTTACTAAAATATACTTTGCAATCTTTTTTTAAGTATTCTCTTATACTAAAATTGTAATATTTAAGGTTCTTCCTTTTTCAATATTTTAATCTATCTTAATTCTCATTGAACTCACTCTCTTGAACTATATTGAAGATAGATTATTAACAATATTATTATTTGAAATTTCAATGATGTATTAATTATACAAAAATCTAGTAAACTCTGAAATATAAACTTTATACATTTAGCTTTTATTATATTAAAATTTGATGTTAAAGATTGGACAAATAATTTGATGTGATCTATCATTAATATTAATATGAAGTAATTTATGTAAAAAAAGTAGAGTTTCTTTTTAACAATATTTTGGTATGAAATGAATTAACTTCATACCACTTGATGAGAACATCCTAAATTTCTTCTGAAATCTTCTCTACTAAACTAGACAAAACTAAATTTTCTTCTTCTAATATATATATATATATATATATATATATATATATATATATATATTATTAGACTATACTATTAAAAGTTTTCTTTAACACTATTTATCATAATAGAATAATGTCAACAACCTATTCTCTTTTATATCATTGTTGGTACCAAAGTAACATACTAATATCTCATAACCAAAATGAGATATGAGAAAATGAATTGCAATAGAGTATTTTACATGAAAAACTCTCAATTAATAAAGGAAAATTTGCAGGCAAGATTAGGAAAATAGTTTTACGAAGTGGAAGATAAATTACAACCTTTCTCTTAATACAAGGAGAGACCAATTAGATAAAAGAAGAATACACTTTTACTTTTAACTCTCTCAAATAAAGGAACTACAATTTATTTTAGATGCATCAAGTTCATCGAATGACTAAGCATGCTAGGCATAAACTCCTACTACTCTAAGAAAAACTATTTGGCATAGGAAATTAAGAAGAGAACATAACGGAAAGAAAGTTTTTCTTCATTGCCCTAACTATACAGTAAATAGTCATACGTATAATGTTGGGCAAGATTATAGTAACTTGGCCCAATACAATTTGGATCATCAAGAAAAACATAACTAATTTAAAAGATAATCTTTCATCTATATTGATGTTTGGGTCTAGTAACAATAACATCCACTATAGGAGAAAAATTGTCCACAAAATTGGAATTTGAATTATTGGTGGTAAGGTAATTGGGCCTGGCGGTTGAGGGACTGGGCTGTTGAGAGGTATGAGATGAGGTTATTGAAGTCTATGTGGGGCCCATGGCACTAAAGGGTTGGGATAGAAGGAGGTGGGGTAATTAAGAGGAGGGTGGGGGTCAACTAGCAAAACATGCGAATGGGATTTAGGTAGATGTGATTGGTTGATTTGGATGGTGGGACACGTGGCTAGATCTAGTTCCTTAAGTACGATCAAATTGAGGATAAATCATTAAGGTAGGTGGGAGATAGATTAGATAAGTAAGAGGGAGGTGGAAAGTGTGGCTCAAGAAATAGGTTGTTATTAGGCTCGAGGGGCAAAGAGGTGTTACTTGAAAAGGAAAAACAAAAAAACTTATTAGTAGATAGTATGTATAAAACCAATGCTAAGTGTTCAACTTGTGAATTAAAATGTAGATCGTAGATTAGGGTATGATCAACGAAATAATACAAAATAACATAGATAGAATCTAAATAAATCATGTATGATAGATTAGAAACTACAAAAAGTATTGGTTAGGGCAAAGGGAATACTAGAAAATCATAATGTCGATTAGATAATTTAAATGAATTTTTAAAATGATAGTCATGTTCAACTTATTTAGTGCTTCATCAACCGTGTGTGAAAGGGAAATTAATCTTTAATAGTAACTACATTGAATGATGTGTAGTCAACACACATAGGGATTGAACATGATACTCTTTATTAGAATTCAACCATATTATTAACCACATAATAGCTTTGTAACAATTTTATGTTTCTCCCTCACTATATATATTTCCCATTACATTTCAATAATACTCACTCAATTCACTTTCTTCTATATGCATTTTCTCTCTTTCTCTCTGTTTTCTTCTATATGTTTTTCTCTATTCTGGACATTGTGATACTGTAGGCTCTGCAATTAATTATTTTGATGAGGAAGAGATTGCAATATGGTATCAGAGCGGGTTAATCCCCGCTCTACTTCCGCTCAACTCGATTTCCCTTTGGTGTTCTTCCGCACATTCTTTCCTTGATTCTTCACCATGGCAGCAAACGACGGAGACAATCTCACCAACCCCGCAAGTCCGTATTATCTTCACCCCGGAGAAAACCCAGGCACGGTCCTCGTCAGTACGCAATTGAATGGCTCTAATTATCATTCTTGGAGTAGATCGATGAAGCGTGCCCTCCTAACCAAAAATAAACTGAAGTTCGTCGACGGAACCATATCAGAACCCGATCAGAGTGAACCGATTTACGAAGCATGGGAAAGATGCAACATTATGATCGTTTCTTGGATAACCCGTGCCATGACGGAACAAATCGCCCAGAGCGTGATATGTATCGACAGCGCCAAGGATCTTTGGAATGATCTTAAAGAAAGATTTTCCAAGGGTGACCATTTCCGCATTTGTGACCTACTGCAAGAGATACATTCTATCCAGCAAGGTGAGTGAAACGTTTCGGAATATTTCACCGATTTGAAGATTTTATGGGAAGAACTCGAATCATTGCGGCCAATCCCTACCTGCGTATGTGAACCAAAGTGTTGCTGTAAAATGCTGTGTTGTTGTAAAATGTTTAAAACTATAATCAGTTACAGAGAATCGGAGTATATTATGTGCTTTCTGAAGGGTTTAGCTGACATATATGCCATTGTCAAAACCCAAATTCTCCTCATCGAGCCATTACCTGGAATCAATCGCGTTTTCTCCTTGGTGCTTCAACAGGAGAGACAACTTACAGGAGGTAATGTTCAAGAAACCAAGAATTTTATTAATACCTTTAATGCACAGATGAATACAAAGCCGGGAAAGAATGGGAATGGTGGCTGGAAATCAACAAAAGGAAGAGGAAGAAATCCCAATTTTGGGAAGCAATGTAGCTACTGCTTGAAGATGAATCATACGTCGGACGAATGCTACTCAAAACACGGGTACCCTCCATGGTATAAATTGAAGAATGAGCACATGACTAACAACATCATCTCTGAAAACAGCATGAATGGCAATGAAAAGAAGACTGAAGAGACAAATCTAATCAAGCAATCTAGGATAATCCAAGACAGTAACAAGTTTACTCAGGAACAAATACAGCAGTTATTAAAGATGCTACAAGAATCAAACATCAATTCAAATCACAAGGTTAATAGCTACATTGGTGAGTCATCCTCTAGAATCAAAGAAGAAGGTAAAAATCTTGAAAAACTCTGGATTCTTGATTCGGGAGCCACTGATCACGTTACACTTGATGCCAATCTTTTCTTTAAATTTTACAAAATTAAACCTATAATAATAAAACTCCCTAATGGGACCACTGCTGTAGCTAGATATGCTGGCTCTATAGCTTTATCTGATATGCTTCTAGTTCATAAAGTATTATATGTGCCTGAATTCTTTTCCAATCTTGTGTCTGTACCATGCTTAATAAAATCTCTCAACTGCAAATTAATCTTTTTTCACAAGGATTGCCAGATTTTGGATGCCAAATCAATGAAGATGATTGGAAGAGCTGAAGCAATGAATGGACTGTACTACATCAAGAGATGTGAAAGCACACAACGTATCAACTCTATCACTGTGAATGATAAAGAGCACAACAGGACCACGAATAATGACCTGTGGCATCTCAGGCTTGGACACCCATCTAACAAAGTTCTTCAATCTATGAGTAACATCTTCCCTTACATTGAATATAATCAAACAAGTGTTTGTGACTCTTGCCATTATGCTAAACAGCACAGATTATCATTCACGCATAGTGTTACAAAATCTTTACATACTTTCAATCTTATACATGCTGATATATGGGGCCCCTTAGCAAAACCTTCTGTGCATAGTTACAGATATTTTCTGACTATTGTAGATGATTTCTCTAGATTTACATGGATTTATCTAATGAATAATAAAGATGAGACTAGGCCTGCCCTAAGGAAATTCGTTAACATGGTAAAAAACAATTTCAATACTAATATAAAAACCATCAGAACCGAAATGGAAAGGAATTTGCCTATACTGATTTTTACGATGAAAACAGGATAATTCACCAAACATCTTGCATAGAAACTCCACAACAAAATTCCAATGTGGAGAGGAAGCATCAACACATCCTCAATGTGGCACGTAGTTTACTTTTCTCTTCTAATATTCCTGCTATTTACTGGTGTTACGTAGTTGCTCATGCAGTTCATATTATAAATAGAATATCTTCAAAAATTCTTAATTACAAAACTCCCTATGAATTACTGTATGATACTGCGCCTAATCTGCTTGATTTGAAAGTCTTTGGTTCTCTTTGTTTTGTTTCTACTTTTGAAAAATATAGAAGTAAGCTTGATGCGAGGGCTAAAAGGTGTGTCTTTCTAGGTTTTAAAGGTGGAACCAAAGGATATGTTGTTCTAGATGTTAAAACTAGAGAAATCCTTGTGTCTAGAGATATTAATTTCTATGAACAGATTTTTCCCTTTAAAACAGAAAATGACAAAGAAATAGAATACCATAACCAACTGGATCTTTTTAACCACTTAATTGACTTCCCTTGTATACAAAATCAGGATCACTCTAATGAAGACAGTCAAGATATAAATCAAGATTCTGACAATCAAGATATAAATCAAGATTCTGACAGTTAAGATATAAATCAAGATTCTATTTCTGAAGAAAACGACAATCAAAACTTGAGGCGATCCGAAAGAAATAGAAGACCTCCTAGTTTCTTAAAAGATTATCACCATCAGGTCACTAATCTGGTTAATAAAAGGGACAAAAGACCACATTGCATATCATCCACCCTTAGCTATGAGAAACTATCTGAAAAGCAACTACATTACTCTCTTGCTAGCGCTAGAAATGTTGAACCGCAGGATTACAAAGAAGCCAAAGACATTCCCGTTTGGCAGGAGGCCATGAAACAGGAGATTCAAGCTTTGGAAGCCAACAAAACCTGGAGCATTACTAACCTGCCAAATGGAAAGAAACCCATCGGATGTAAGTGGGTGTATAAAATCAAGAGAAGAGCATATGGGAGCATAGAGCGACACAAAGCTCGGCTCGTGGCGAAAGGGTACACACAACTTGTAGGGATAGATTACCTGGATACTTTTTCTCCAGTAGCGAAGATAACAACGATCCGGGTCCTTTTAGCTATTGCTGCCACTCAAAACTGGTACTTAAGGCAACTGGACTTGAATAATGCATTCCTCCATGGTGACTTGAACGAAGAGGTCTATATGACCCCACCACCTGGGGTTATTACAGAAGATCCAAGACAAGTTTACAGGCTTCTCAAGTCTCTATATGGACTAAAGTAGGCCAGCCGTCAGTGGTTCGCGAAGCTATCCTCATCCTTGAAGAATGCTGGATTCATCCAATCCTCCTCTGACCACTCTTTATTCACCAAGAAGACTGGTAAAAGCTTCACTGCCTTGCTCATCTATGTGGATGACATCATTGTTACAGGAAACTCTTGCACTGAGATTGATCAGATAACTAAATATCTCGATGAAGATTTCAAAGTGAAAGACTTAGGAGAACTCAAATTCTTCCTTGGTTTTGAAGTAGCACGTACAAAAGAAGGTATACACATCAATCAAAGAAAATACGCGTTAGACCTCCTCACTGAGACCGGATTATTGGGTGCTAAACCTTCTCCTACTCCTATAGCAAAGAACACCAAAGAACTCTTCGAAGACAGGATCCCTTTGGAAGATATTTCATCTTATCAGCGCCTCATTGGTAAACTAATCTACTTGACTAACACAAGACCTGACATAAGTTATGCCATTCAATTTCTAAGCCAATTCATACAAGCTCCTAATACGCGGCATATGAAAGCCGCTCAACATGTGCTTAGATATATAAAAGGATCACCAGCACAAGGTTTGTTCTTCCCCAAGGACTCAAATATCCAGCTCAAGGCCTTCAGTGATTCGGATTGGGCAGCTTGTCCAAATACACGAAAATCCACTACAGGATATTGCATCTTCCTTGGATCATCTCTTGTTAGCTGGAAATCAAAGAAACAAAATACTATCTCCAGATCCTCTTGTGAAGCCGAATATAGAGCTCTTGCTGCTACTACCTGCGAGCTTCAATGGTTGACATATCTCCTAAGAGACTTCAATATCCAAGAAATTCCTCCTGCTGCATTATATTGTGATAACCAAGCTACGAGACACATTGCCTCCAATCCTAGCTTTCATGAACGGACCAAACACATTGAAATTGACTGTCATGTTGTTTGTGAAAAATTGCAAGCCAAATTATTCCAGTTACTTCCCATATCATCTAAGCAGCAATTAGCAGATGTTTTTACCAAGCCTTTAGAATTGTCAACCTTTAGTTCCTTTATTTCCAAGCTTGGCACCTTGAATATCCATGGGCCAACTTGAGGGGGGCTATTAGAATTCAACCATATTATTAACCACATAATAGCTTTGTAACAATTTTCTGTTTCTCCCTCACTGTATATATTCCCCATTACATTTCAATAATACTCACTCAATTCACTTTCTTCTATATGCGTTTTCTCTCTTTCTCTGTTTTCTTCTATATGCTTTTCTCTATTCTGGACATTGTGATACTGTAGGCTCTACAATTAATTCTTTTGATGAGGAAGAGATCGCAATACTCTTGGAGTTGAAAGGTAGTGAGAAGCTTAATGGATAAGGTGGAGAAGATTATAATAATGGTGGTTGAGTTGGTAGGTTTATTTGTGTAGGTGATGGAGGTGGGTAGGGAAAACTCATAGGAAGGGAGGACTACTTTAGAAAATAAGGTTTGATCTCCTTAAGTTTTCCTTTAATAAGTTTTGTATGCTAATAACGTGGGAAATAGAGGTATGTATATGGATTGCTAGCTCATGAAGAATATTTAGAATGAGTCTCTAAATGAAATAGTTAAAAATGACCTTTAAAAAATACCTTTTATGGTAAACTAAAAAGATGATGGTAATTTTTCTTAAAATCTTCTTTAAAATTAACTATTAAGTCATATTAGTGGAACTTAAAGAGTTCAACCTAATATTCTTAAAAGAAAGGGTTAAAATAGGTCTTTCAAGTTGTAGTGAAAGAATCCTAAATTATATACCAATAATTATGATACAACCATATATATATATATATATATATATATATATATATA
>BDMB01000003.1:8478684-8496241 GCA_016859785.1 Macrotyloma uniflorum
TTTACAGTATTTCCACCTTTAACAACAAAGAAAAGAGATGAAAACAATAGAGAAATTAATATATTCAAATATAAATATATTTTATATATTATTATAATATTAAATAATAATTACTTTTATTTTAATATAAATAATTAAAAAAATTATTAATAATATTAAATTTATATTTTTTTTATTATAATAATAAGTTAAAAATATAATAACAATAATATTTATTTTCTAGTTTATATTTTATAATTATAATAATAAATTGAAAATAATTAAAAAATTATTAATAATAAATAATACTATTTTACTTTCTACTCATTTACACTCTCTTTTCCTTAATTCAAACAATTTCACTTTCTCTTCTATTTCTTTTCATTTCTTTCCTTTTCCACTCCCTCAAATCTCCTCTCCAATCCAAACACACTCTTAATGTAAAAAGAATATGGTTAAATCATTAAAAAAAATCATATTTTCCATAAAACAAGTTTGTGGGTAATATTAATCAGTAAGAAATACAATTTTTCCTACAAACTTACCATACATTTTCCACCACCATAAATGTATAGGTAAAGATTAGTAGGAAATTATTTTTCACAAAAAATTCATAAAAAATTTCCCACAAAAAATCTATAAAAATTTTTTCACAAACAAATGAAAATTTTTTTCATAAATAAATTTATGAAAATATTTCATAAAAATAAATCTGTGAAAAATATTTAATGAGTAATTAATATTTTTTTATAAAAAATATTTTATAAATAAATAAATTTATTCTTGAGTGTTGATCATTTGATACTTAGTAAATACTTAATAAAGGGAGAATAATTGTTCTAATTAAAAAAACTATTCTAAAGGTTTTGATCAATCAAATGGGGATAGTTGGAGTTTGGAAGGGGCGGGGTGGGGGGTGAGGGGTGAACAAAAGAAAAAGAAAAAGTGGAGTGATAAGTTAGATGATGAGGTGACATATATGTAATAGGAATAGGAAGTAGGGCAAGGTACTATCGAGGCAAAGAAAATATTTAGAGAGTGAGTAAATGATATAGTAGATGTAGAGATATTGTGGGATGGAGGTGGTGAAGGAATATGTTGTGTGACTATAAGTGAGTATAACATCCCATATGGTAGATTGGTAGTAATGAGAATGGAGTGGCTTGAATGTGGGGGTAACCCTAATGGGGAAACAGAAGTAATAATGGTGTTGATAATGGATGATGAAGAAAGTGCAATGGTAAGGTTCAAAGTAAGAGAAGAAACTTGAGTGTTTAGTAACTTCATGATTGCTTGGAAAATATCATGGAAAATCTCCCATATTTTGTTATAAAAGTTGATGATGATTATCTTAAGCTTCCATATGATTTTGCATGATAGTGAACAACTTATGAATGACTTTTAATAGATCATCTACATCTTTGGATGAAGGTTTAGAAGACATGTAACACTTTCAATGAAAGTACCAAATTGTTAGGCAACTATAACTATTACTCTAAGGAAAAAATATTACACACAAAAAAATTAGGATGAAACTTGATTATTAAATTCTTCCTAAAAGTTTATACTTCCTCACAACAACCAAATTGTAGTTTAAAAAATTTACCAACAATGTCTTCCACCTTTATTTTGTTGTCACAAAAGTAGCTTTTTTTTATGAACTTTGAAAGAAAATTTTAAGTTAAAGTTGAACTAGTCATAAGTATTAAAAGAGTAAAAGATCGCTAAATTTTATGGAAGTTAAGGATTTTACTAAGTTCATTTTTTTTTCATTATTATTATTTTTCTGAGTTTTTTTTTTCATTATTATTTTTTCTGATTTTTATTATTATTTGATATATATTATTGATTTTTATTATGTGAACTTTAGGCAAACCCATTTTTTTGAAAAAGGTAAAAAACAAGAATCATTGAAAGTAATATTATTTTATTAAAATATTTATATTTTCAGAATTTATGTATTAAATAATTTAAAATTAATTTTATTCAAGTAATTTATTTATTTTTAAAACAATGTTATTTTTTAATTTCTTTTTAAATAAGACTAGTATGATTTGTAGGCCTGTAGCCCAATACAGAGTAAAAATATAAGAATATGGGATGGCCCATTCCATTTTGTGTCCTTGGTCTAATGGGCTGGACCAATCATTTTGTTTCCGAAATTGTTCATATGTTGTGAAATACGTAAACTTTGGGGTTTGTTTTGATGTTTGAAAGATTTTAAGGTTGAGATGGTTTTATTTCATTTGTTAGTAACAATTTATTAACAAGAATGAGTTCAATCAGGGGAGAAAGCAGACTATGGAGGGTAAGGGTCTCTAAATTTTAATTTTTGTCTATTATTTATATATGCATATAAATTTAAGGTTTTGTTTTTTAAAATTTTATATTTTAATAAATATTATATAAAATTTAATTTTTAGAATTTTTTTAGATAATTTTTTTATTTTATTATATGTCTTTTTTATTAGATAAAATATTTACTTTTATACTTTCTTTTAGGAATAATAAATAAAAATAATTTTTTAAAAATTAAATATTAATAAAAAAGAATTCTAAAATACTTATTTTATAATTAATAATAAAATTAAATAAAATATGATAATATAAATTTTTATATTTATTAATAAAAAACTTAAGTACTAATTATCTTTATATATCTTTTATAAGTTTTAATTATAAATATTTTTATATCATTTATAATTATTTTTTTTATAAAAAATATAATATTTAAATTAGTGTTATTTTAAAAAGTTTATATGATTAATAATAAAATTACATAAAAGATTAAATATAATTTTAAATTAATATAAAACTACAATTAAATATTTCTTTCACTAATTAATTTAATATAATTAAATATATTATATAAAATTTTATAAAATAAATTTTAATTAAATTTTTTAATTCATAATAATTAAATATATAATCTTATATTTTTTTTCTAAAGAATATAAATTTTATATTTATAATATATTTT
Organism: Macrotyloma uniflorum; assembly: GCA_016859785.1. Taxonomy (NCBI): domain Eukaryota; kingdom Viridiplantae; phylum Streptophyta; class Magnoliopsida; order Fabales; family Fabaceae; genus Macrotyloma; species Macrotyloma uniflorum. The sequence continues at coordinate 8,481,644 of BDMB01000003.1, forward strand.
TTTAATAAGTATCTATAAAAAAATTAAAACCTATTCAAATAATTTTATATATAAAATGATAAAAAGTTAAAAAAAAAAAGATATTCACAATCAAATATTTTATTTTTAATATTATAATTATTATTTTAAAAAATAAATTTAATTATAATGTTATAAGTAGAGTCAACGTAAGTCCATTTGGATTCAAGGTCAACAAGTTGGGCCAAATTTGATTTGTTTTAATTTAAACACTATTTTTAACCTGTTTTTAACCTATTTTATTTATTATTCGAGCCAATTTATCAACCAAAATCTATTTTGTTAACTCTATTTATTGGAACCCAATATATTTTTATTTTTTATTACTTTACTTTAATTTTTTTATTATAAATGTAATACTATAAAATATTTATTCATTCTCTCTGTCATTATACCTCTTTAAAAAATCATAATAGTGTATTTTGATGAAGAATTTTTAGAAAGTAATTATTTTTATAGAGAATATAGAATTATTTATGAAAATTATTTGGATAAATTTTTTTTAAAAAAATTAAAATTTTAAAAATTTATAAGAGTAATTTGATTAATTAAAATTATATAATTTTAAATTTCACAAAAGTAAGAATTTGAAATGTTTCATACTCTCTCCTCTCTTTCATATTTATGTCTCTTCATACTCTTATATGTTTTATTTAGGGTGTTTAAAATCGAACAAATCCAAAAAATAGAACCACAAACCGATTCAATAAATAAAAATCATTTAAAACCGAATTTATTTTGAATTTTTTGGATATACTTTTTCTTAAATCGCATGATTTGGTTCCAATTTTAGATTTTAAACAAAAAAATCAAACCGAACGAAACCAAACCGATTATTATATTTTAATATAAAATTATATATTTAAAATTAAATAATAACTAATAAATATATATATTTTATAAATTTCTTTTATTATATTATTTATAAGAATATATAAAATATTCTTCTAAGTTATTTTTTTATTATATTATTTATAATAATATATTTTTAATTTCTCTATTTTTTAAATTAGTTATTTAATATTTAATATTTCTTTTAATTTTTATTTTTTCTGATTAAATTTTAAAAAAATATTTTATTTATGTGAATAGAAAAATATAATTTATTAAAATAATAATAAAAAAAATACTGACACAGATAATATTTGTATTTTCATTAATATTTATAATAATTATATATATATATATATGATAAAATTATATTATAATTTTTAAGTATAAAAATATATAATTTATTTATAAATATAAGAATAATTAAAATTATAAATAAAATAAAAATTATAAAATATCTTTATATTTAATAAAAGTTCATTATAAAATATGTAATAATTTTTTTTTAAAAAATATTTTATAATTTTTTTAAAGAATATTTAAAAATTTAATAATAATAAAAACTGGATAATCGATTCAAACCAAATCACAAATTTTAGTTTGATATGGTTTGAATTTTATATTAATTAAAATCGAACTAACCGAACCGTATTTAATTTTTATGTTTGATTCGGATGAAAATTTGATAAAAAATCGAACCGAACTGAGCCGCGAACACCCCTAATTTGACCTCGTCTGGGATATTATCAACTCAACTCTGTTTGACATGTTGTTGGCTTGGTCTTGACAAGGATGTTTTCAACTCGTCCGGTCGAAACATTGTCGGCTCAACCTTGATTGAAATATCATTAGCTAGACATTGTTTTTTTTTACTAATATCAGTTGGAGTTATTTTTACGCAAAGTCGAATATGGTTATTTTTTGTTGACATTGTAAATCATATTTTTGTAAATGTAGAACAACATTATTTCTAGTAAACATTAGTTATGACTTTCTTGGTCAACATTAGTAGTCTTTTTTTTATTGACTTAGATGTAACTTTTTTCTAGTATATGATGTGTTTTTGAAAGGTGTAGCATTCAACTCTAAGTATAATTGAATAAAAAAGTTATCGTATCCACGTAAATTGGTAGCTATTATGTAATTCCAATTTCCTTGGTTTAAAATTATAGAATATAATTTTTTGTTTAATTGAAACATTAAATTAAGGACAAAAAGACACAAGAAATTGATTTTACCATTGTCGAATGAAAATCAGATACTCTAAGTTTTTCTAAATTTTGCAAGATAAAGTATAATCTAGGTCGATTTACAAAGGACACATATAAGTTTGTATTCAATCTTTGATATTCTTCTAATACAAATTAATTTTGGGATTTTAAAATGTATGGAATCTAAAATACATGAAGTTAAAGCACATTGAATGTAAACAAAATTGAATTTGAGAAACAAGATTAAAACTGAATTTGTAAAGAAGAAAATTGAAACATTAATAAAAAAATTTAAAATGTATAAGAAAAGTGAAATATCATTATAATTAGAGAAACACTAATTCGAATTTGAACAATTGTGATTAGGAATTAAATTGAAAAATCATTCAACCTAATTCCCAATTAGATATTAACAAGATTGTCTTATCACTGTACAACCTTTTTTAAAAAGACACAACCTTTGTATTTAATCATTCATGTAGAGAGGCCTTTGAGGAATTTAAAAAGAGACTTACTACATCTATCATGCCACCACTTGATTGGGAGCTTCCTTTTGAGCTCATATGTGAGGCCTCTAATTATATACTCTTGGTGCTATTTTATCATAGAGAGTGGATAAATTTCGTCATGTTATAGCATATGCCTCTCACACTCTTGATGTAGCCCAAGCTAATTATACCACCATTGCAAATGAGCTTTTAACTATTGTGTTTGAATTAGATAAATTTCATTCTTATTTTCTTGGCTCCAAGATTACTATCTTTTCTAACCATACAACATTGAAATTTCTACTAAAGAAGCCCGACTCAATTGATCAGATGGATGGTTCTCCTTCAAGAGTTTGACATAAAGATCAAGGACAAAAGTAGTGTTCTAAATCAGGTTGTAGATCATTTGAGTAAAATTGAGGGACCATAAATCCCTTACCTATTAAAGATGATTTCCCTCATGACCATTTATTGTTTTTGTACTCTTTAGACTTTACACCTTGGTTTGTAGATATTATAAATTATTTAGTTGCTTCTTTCGTATTTCATCATGCATCTAGGGCTCAAATAGATAAACCTAGAAGTGATACTAAATATTATGTTTGGGTGATCAATATTTGTGAAAATTTTGTAGTGAGTAGGTTATTCACAAATGTATTCCTAATCATGAGTTTTAAGATATACTTCATTTTTGTCATGTCACACTTGTAAGAGGCCACTTTGGTCCACAGAGGACAGTGAGGAGAGTACTAGAGATTGCATTTTATTGGCCTACCATATTTAGAGATGCATATCAAACAACCACCACTTGTGAGAGATGTAAGAAAGTAGGAGGTACTATTACTAGGAGACAGGAGATGTCCCAATAGTCCATTATTTTTTAGTAAAATTTTTTATGGGTACTTTTCCCATTTCTTCTTATTAGTCTTATATTTTGCTTGCTATTGATTATATATTTCAATGGGTGGAGGTTAAGGTCATCAGAACTAATGATTCTAAATTTGTTTAAGATTTTATCAAGTTTAACGTTTCTTGTAGGTTCGATGTGCCAAGAGCCATTATTAGTGATCAAGGGAGCCATTTTTGCAACAGGACTATAGGAGCTTTGTGTTAGAAGTATGGGGTTACACACAGAGTTCCTTCACCATATCACCCCTAAACTAATGGACAAACTAATATTTAACAAAGAAATCAAACATATATTGTAGAAATTGGTTCACCCAAATAAAAAAGATTAGAGCAAGATGTTGGATGACGCTCTATAGGCTCACAAGCTAACTTATCGAACACCATTAAGTATGTCTCCATATCATATTATGTTTGGTAAAGTATGTCACCTTCTAGTGGAGATTGAGCATTGTGCTTATTAGGCAGTGAAGAATTGTAACAATGACACTTGACTAGATTGGTACAGAAAAGAAGCTTCACTTGAACTTATTTCATGAGTATACCTATAGAGGAGGTCCCAAATTTGATGGAAATATCTTTGATGGAGCTTATCTTGGTTGATGAAGTGTTTGTTTAGGCACTTAAAGGACTTTTCTCTTGCTTGTTTTTTTTTATTTGTTTTTTTTTTATTTCTTACATTATTTTGTTTATTTCTTTTTTCATACATTCCCATATTACAAAAATGTTTTGTTTTAAGTGTGGGGATGTGTAATAGTTTAGATTTTTCATTTTTCCGTGGATACTTTTGTTTTTAAATTATTTATGAGCAATTTTGATTTCAACATTCTTAGTTATAAGTTTCAAACTTCACTAATTTGTTCATATAATTAGTTTTAATGATATTTAGGTGATGAATCATTTTTTGTAGAATATACCTTAGGGAGATTTGAGGCTATTTCTTTCTTGTGTGATTCCCTCATGTTTGTAATTATTGTAGAACTTGATTTGACTCTTTTTTATACTACTTATTCATATGCAATATTGATATGATTTAGGTATTCTTTCATTTTTTTTATCTACTTAGCCATATTTACCTACCTTGTATTAATTCCAATTGTTTATCCTTTTAAATCTTATTAACTTTTTTCTTGATGATTTTCTAGCTCATTACAAGCTTGAAAACTGAAAAGATCATGAAATGCTCAACCTTGAGGAATTAAAGGAGCTTTAGAATTGTTTTAGGAATTGATTAAAAGTAAATGTGAAGGTATTACCTTGTGCTTTCTTATTGATATGATGTACTTTGAGGTTTTGATGCATTATAAGTTTATGGAAAGTAGTTTGAAACAAAAACATGAGAAAATGAAAAAAAAAATGCTTGTGGATTCTCTAAAAAAAATAAAAAAATAAAGAATTAATATTGGAATTTTAAGTAATTTTCTACTTATTTTTTTTCTCATTTCTCATTGTTCTTCTTTTCTCTTTGGTTTTTGGCTTTAAATCATTTCTTTTGTCCTACTTTTTACCTTAGCCTCATCGTACACTTATAAAAGTCTTTTTGAAATTTAGTTGTATGTGTTTTAAGTAGAGAAAATTAGAGACTTTTCAAGCCTATGATAATACTTACTTTCTTGATTTGTTTTTGAGCATAAACACAAACATAAACTTAAACACTTGAGAGAAAACATTTGTGTGAGAATTTTACAATTTTTAATCCATACTTTAATTTTATTCAAATTCTTATTTATTTTTATGTTTTGGAATATATTATTGATTGTTTCGATTCCTTAACACTTTAGATGTTTAATTCATTTTCTCTTTTACTCACAACATTATTTTCTTAAAATCAATTGAAAAGTTGCTTTATTATTTTCATTTTTCATCTAGTGTTTAAATTTTTGTTTCTTTATTTTGTTTTTGTTTTTTCTTTATCTTATTGTTCTGTTCTTTATTTGTTTTGCTTAAAAGTGCAATACGTTGATAGTGGTTGATCGAGACATATGATTGAAGAAAAAGACAAGTTCTTAAATTTTACAAGGAGAGTGGCTATGAAACCTATGGGGACAAAGGAAGAGTATTAGTTCTAGAGATGTAGGAAATACATCCTTAATAAAGATCTAAGATGTACTTCTAGTTGACGGATTAAAGCATAACTTGCTAAGTAGTAACCAACTGTGTGAAAAAGGTTTAAGGGTCACATTTAAAGTCAATCATTGAATCATTTTTCATAAAAATTATGAGAAAATTGCTTTAATAGGAAAGAGACATCACAACATATACTTGATAGATATAGAACATAATTATGATGAGTTGTGATTTAATTGCGAGTTTTTTGTGTGTTTTGGGAAGTCTAAGAAGAGGCTTAGTAGTGTGAAAATTCAAGTTATGCTTGATCATTTGAGATATGTGATGAATTATGCATTTATGTGTTATGCATTTGTGTGTACATATTTCATTCATTCATACTTTCTTGGGGTAGATGCGATCTATGAAGGAGGATTTCTATGGTTTTCTACCTTAATCTTGAGGATTTTAGAGTAGGGAACTTCTTATTTGAGAGTTGAGATGAGGGGCGACCATGACTGTAACACCTCAAATCATTATTCCTAATATTATAATTTTCTTTAAATAATAAAACAAGCAGATAATATTCCAAGATTTTTTTTTTTAGTCAATGATCAACTTAAAATAAAATAGATGTAAAAGATTTATTTGATTAAATGAAATATTTAATAATTAGTTAACTCGACTTCAATATGATTGATAAATGCTAAATTAAAATCTATAAATAATAAATTTAGAATTTAATAATAAATTTCAAAAATAAGTCGAGCGTTATCATAAAAGAATTATATGGTGTCAAATATATTATAACTATAGAAACTAAATATTTTATTTACTCATTTTAAGTAATAAGGTAAATTCATATAATTTCCACAATGTCTTAATTATTTCAAAAGGAATTAACTGTTTACAATAACATTTAAACATTATGAAATAATACTATGGTGGAGGAACCTACCATTCAAAATCACAAATAATCAAAATTACTCTTATTATTTAATAAATATTTTCTCAGGTTAGAGTATAGAAATCTTTTTATTCATACGCATATAATAATATAAATCCCTATACTCAGAGCATGTTCCCCATCAACAAGAAGAAGTAGGATTTGTCCTACCAATCAAATTCACATCCAAGAGATGAGTGTCTCACAAATCTTCTTACACAATTTCCTGAAAAATTGGTTGTAAGGGTGAGTTTCTTCCTCACCATAATCTTCCAACAAGATTCAAGATATTTATGTTTAATAATCACAGAAATGAATATTTAATCAGAGAAAATGATTAATATAATTGAGTATTATATCTTAATAGAAATTCTTTAACTATCAATTTCCAACCTCGTCAAATAAGTTCTTTTAGTCTTTTTATAACATTATTATTTAAATTCTCTCATATTTCCTTATCACGTACGTCAGTCATATGTCTCACTCACATCACCATTCGAACTGTAATCATATTAGTTTCGGTACTCTAGGTACCCTTGGGATCCCCAAAATAACGCTGCCAACCCCCCACCCAGGTGACATTGGCCTTACGCCGGTGTGGATAGCCGCCGGTTGGCAATACGCCCCACGGATACAACGTGTGCGCACGAGCCCCTTTGGCAAAAAGTATAGTCAACGATTCAGTCGGGTAATGGAGTGCGAGGCCTGCGGCAGCTCCCATTGCACACTGTGTACATCACGGCATGGACCACTCCGCCACACTCTCATTCCCCCAGGTTATCAACCTTCCTGAACTATACCCCAGTGTATATTTGTAGCTCATCCACACGGAAATTAATGACTTTAGATGGCATAAATCCACAAATTCTCGCAATTTCTCTAACCTTTAAGTAGTTCCAACTCTCATCATAAAATATTCTTTTGACCGCCATCTAAATCATTTTCTTACTTCATAACATCAAACATCGTTCTCTCATTCATTATCAATCGTATGCTTCATATCTCAAGTTTCTTTCTACCCTTTAGTTAGTCTCAAATTCTCACCATCAAACGCTATTTTAAAATAAATAAAACATTTTGGGGTGCAAATGGTCAAACAGGGGTGCAAATAACAATTTAGAACACAATGTAAAATAAGAGTACAAATAGTAAAAACAGGGGGGTGCAAATAGTAAAAACAGAAAATAAGGGGGTGCAAATAGTAATTTTTTTTTTTTTAATTTTTTAATTTTTAATTTTTTTTTTTAATTATTTTTTTACAGATGCGCTGAGCGCAGGTGCGCTCCAAAATGCGTTGAGCGGATTTTTTTTTTTTTTTTTTTTTTTTTTTTTTTAGGTTCGTTGAGCGAATTTTGCTGCGCTGAGCGGATTTCGCTCCAGTGGTAGTGGTCTTCAATGCGTTCAGCGGATTCCAATCCGCTGAGCGGATTCTTGTAGAGACGCGAAAAACGTCTCGGGTTTCTGTGATTTTCCAACCATTTTCAAAATCAANAAAAACAGAAAATAAGGGGGTGTAAATAGTAATTTTTTTTTTTTAATTTTTTAATTTTTAATTTTTTTTTTTTTAGGTTCGCTGAGCGAATTCTATGCTGAGCGAATTTTGCTGCACTGAGCGGATTTCGTCTGCGCTGAGCGGATTTCGCTCCAGTGTCAGTGTTCTTCAATGCGCTCATCGGATTCCAATCCGCTGAGCGGATTCTTGCAGAGACGCGAAAAACGTCTCGGGTTTCTGTGATTTTCCAACCATTTTCAAAATCAAACACACCCAGACAACAATCAAACCAAAAAATATCATACATTACAGATTATAACAAGAAATAAACTCCCCTTACCTTAAAATTCTTCAAATGATCCAAAAACAGAGAAACTTTGAGTTTTCTAACTCAATCCTTCAAAAATCATAAAATCTACAGTTAATCTAAGATTTCAATCGGTGCAAATGGAATTGGAAGCTTGGATTTGAGTAGTATTACCTCAAATTGAGAAGAAACGAGAATCAAAGCAAGGTTTTGAAATTTTGAAATTTGAAGTAAAGTGGAAGAAGAAGATGAAGAGGTCACTGTGCGCGGTTTGGATTTTGAGAGAAGGAAGAAGAATGCTTCGCAGTGAAGAAAGAAGCATAAAGAATAAAAATTGAGGCTGTTTAAATTTTTTTTTTTTTAATTTAATAATATTTATTTTTCTTTTAAAAAAAATAATAATAATTATACAAAAATAATTTTTATTAATTTTAAATATCACACACAATTAAAATACACATCCAAAAATTAAGGGTGTTACAACTCTCCCACCCTTTTAGGAATTTCGTCCCCGAAATTCACTAGCAACTAAAGAGATTCAGTCACAATCTCATCTTATCCTATAGGTTTCATCCTCATGTTCTCTCTATCATCACAATGGTTTTTGAATTTCTCCCTTTATAATATTTACAAAATTGGTTATACTCTTACAACTTGTTATGTAACTGGTCAATTTTCTAAACTTATACTTCTTGTTACCTTGAAAGAAATAAGTCATCTTTATTAATCGGGTTACAATCATCTAAACCATATCATGATTGTGTTTTAGTCCTTGATAGACCTAAAATAAAATTCATCAAAGGTATCACCACATCTCCAATTAAAGGTTTCTAAATATTACAATTCTCTAAGAGTGTCTCACTTAACATATCTTTCTAAGTTCCAAATAATAACTTATCCTACTACTTCTTTACCCTTAAAACATTTTTCTTCTTGCTGCACTTCTCTATCATCTATAACAAAGTGTAGAAATAACCTTCCTAGTTTCTAAGTGTATACCCTCTAATTGCACTTTCACTATTAATCTCAATTTCTAAACTATTCTTATTAATCATCACTTATTTACTTCCACAACTGGGGCCCAAATTGACTTTCTATTCCACACATTCCCTGCAACATTTATTTTACCAGAGTGACATAATTACATAAATCTTAGAAATCTTATTCACCACGCTTCTGTTGCGCTACTTTGATTGGATAAGTACTTTAGACCTTTATGATCCCTGAATACCTTAAATATCATTCTCCATAATGGTATCCCTAATTCTCAAATAAGTGGATTGTTATTGCTAGCCCAAAATAGTAGGTCAGATATTTTGATCCATACAATCTCAATTTCCTAAATACTTATGATTACCTCTTAGTTCTATAATCAAAATATCTTAGTTCCTCTTTCGGCATATCAAAATAAACTTCTAACTCCTTTCTTGAATTAACCAAGATTGATACTAACGTTAATGACAATCATTTCTGAAACTCTTGGAACTTCTCTCACTTCCTTTACTCCAAATAAACTCTTTTTCCTTGTATAAGTCTTCTTAGATTTATTATGCTTCATTTAAACAACACTACTTCAAATTCTTAATACTTCATAATCATTTCACTACCTAAGTCACAACTCTTATATTAACATCCAACTCTACTTCTTCCTTTACTTCATCTTTATTCCTCATCCATTGTATGGTATGCTGTACCTAAAATCCCTAGTGATTATAATACAATACTATCTCTTTCCGCCTTGTTTTGTCATTCATTACTATAATGATTTTCTGAATATCGTATCCCACTTACTATTGTAATTGTGAACCTTCTTCTAAGCTAAATTATTTTTCATCCTCTCATATTTCTCCAATAATTTACCTTTAACCTTAATTACTTATTGATGTGTTATTACCATCTCTTTACTTTTATCGATCCTCCCTTGTCATAAGACACTTCAATCTCTTTAAAACTTTACATTTCTTCCACTCAAAGAATATACACCTATATATATTTCATCTCTCAACTTGACTTGTCTGTATTATGGTAAAATTTTCCAATCCTTACTTCCTTCTTTTGTTGAATTACACTTTTCATGTATCTGTCCTTAATAAATTGCCACTAAACTCCAAGGTTTCCAAATCTTTTTATCACTCATCATTCTTCGCTAACCCTGTGACATATTTTAAAGTTTTCTACTTACTATGCCTAGTGTAATCTCTATACTACCGTAATGTATAATATATTAAGGTTAAAATCCTTAAAATTTCACCTACCATACCTTCGTTACCTTATTTTGATTAATCAAGATGGTTGATCCCTCTTAATCTCATCTTATAAATAGAGTATCTCTAAACTTTGACACCAATGCCAATCTATTACTTTCACGCCATACGTTAGGTAATTTACTATATAGTCTCGTTCTCCTAGGTACCCAATAATATTCCTTCTAATTTACATTAAGATACATCTTATTTCTTACCTCAGTACATCTCAACAAAATTCTAGTTTCCTTTACTAATCCTGAAAACATATATTCATGCCAATCCTTTCTATAATCCTTGAAAATTTGACTTAGCTTCCTTACTCCAACTAAATTCTCGTTCCTTCCTAAGTCAACTTAATCTATGTCAATGCCTACTAAGAAAATCTCCTTGACACTTGTCTATATTGCTCAATTTAACTAAGAACATCTAATCCTAGTATACATAGTAAGGCTTGCCGCACTTCCGAAAAAGCTTCTTCCCACCCATATACAATCTTCCACGCCAGTTCCGATTCATCAAGAGAACTTGCAGAATTGCGAGGCTTTTGGTGGTGGAGAATGGTTTTGCAATGAAGGTAGTACTGGTCGACATCGAAGGGGTCTCTGAGAGAATTGGTAAGGCGAAGAATCTGAATCAACATTTTTCGATAATTTGAATTTCCTTAAACTCAATCGGAATTGGTCGCTCTTCAAAGGAAGCACGAAGTAGATGAAAGGTCGTGGAAACCTGAATGGTCACTATTACACTGCTCTATGAGTCAAGTTTCAGGTTTCTGAGTCTGGGTTTTGCTTAATCCTCTCAGGAAATAGTATTTGTAATTTCTAATGTGTCTCTCCTTTTAAGCTTTTCTCCGACTTCTTACTGATTGTTAATGCCCCTTATTGCTCTCAAGATACTTAAAAATATCTTTACTAAACTTTGTGTCCTTTATCCAAATGTTGATAAAATACTTTTCTTATACTCCATGCCTATTACCCATTTTCTAAATGTTGGTATTACTTTCCTTTAGCAGCATAACTAAATACTTACTATATCTAAAATAAATCCATAAACTAATATTTGGTTCTCCTCTCACATCACTTGAACTTAATGATAACTAAATCACATGCTAATTCTCCTTCTTCAAATCAAACTTCAATCTTCTAAAATTTTCATAAGTCTTTTATAACTAATTTCATGTTAACTTGTAACTTTTAAAGACATAGAATAGGGCTGACAACGGAATTTAGAAAATGATTTCAAAGAAGTCTAATATCAGGAGGGAAAATCATCTTGACTAAGTTCTGAGTGTGCACCCTCACAACTCTATCAAAATTCATTTCTTCCTGAAAACTTTCATTCTGCTCGAATGCAGAAATGATAGGAAAACATTTTGAGGCATGAGATTCATCAATAAACAACTTGTTTCGAAATTCGTACAAGGATAGAGAAAAGAATCCAATGATGAACAATAGTTATAGAAGGACATGCAATTTACAATAACGAACAACAATTTTTGGACCATAAGAATTTTTAAAATTTAGTCAGGTGGAAGTACAACCTAATATGGATCTTATTTATTCTCTCTTTAAATTTTTGTATTAGCATATTCCAAATAGAGGAAGAAATCCTAGTTCTTTACTTTTCTATTATGTAGGTCATGATGTCTAACTATCGAGTACTTACTGCTCAAAAAAGAATTCTCTAACACATCTTAAGTAGATAATCATTATTCTTTCTTGTCAAGTATCTAATCCAATACTGTCATGTGGTCCCTATTCTATTACATCCCATAATATCCTAATCATAGCCTACATTCTTTAATTCTTATGTATTTACTTCAAAGTCAAAGTCCTTCCTAAATCTTAGCAAATGATACCTCATAAGAATTCACAAACCTTCACGTTCTCGGGCACAAAGTCAAAACTATTATATGCTCCTCTCAACTTTCATTGAGCTAAAACTTTCTCTTTATTTGAGATTCAATACAGTCTCACTCCAAGTCATCATTACACTCACCCGTATCATATAATGCTTTACAAAAGTCGACAATTCCAGTCGGTCAAACATTTTAATCATATATTAAAGTTTTCAAGTACCAAAATCATCCACACTGAAGTCAGCAGTTAAACTGCTTAAATTCCTAATAATGATAACATGAAACTAATGTCTCAATTTCAGACAAATTCATAACTTACATTTTTAATTATTCCTTCTAACCACAGAGAACACAAAGATAAAACAATTAGTACACAAATTATCACTATGATTACCAAGTAAATCATACAAACAATATTCAGTTTATATTCTTGTTTTCACAAGAATATAGAAATACACAACACAAGCAATGACTAAGTCCACACCCCAGTCTTGTTAGGACGAACTGCTCTGATACCACTAATGTAACACCTCAAATCATTATTCCTAATATTATAATTTTCTTTAAATAATAAAACAAGCAGATAATATTCCAAGATTTTTTTTTTTAGTCAATGATCAACTTAAAATAAAATAGATGTAAAAGATTTATTTGATTAAATGAAATATTTAATAATTAGTTAACTCGACTTCAATATGATTGATAAATGCTAAATTAAAATCTATAAATAATAAATTTAGAATTTAATAATAAATTTCAAAAATAAGTCGAGCGTTATCATAAAAGAATTATATGGTGTCAAATATATTATAACTATAGAAACTAAATATTTTATTTACTCATTTTAAGTAATAAGATAAATTCATATAATTTCCACAATGCCTTAATTATTTCAAAAGGAATTAACTGTTTACAATAACATTTAAACATTATGAAATAATACTATGGTGGAGGAACCTACCATTCAAAATCACAAATAATCAAAATTATTCTTATTATTTAACAAATATTTTCTCAGGTTAGAGTATAGAAATCTTTTTATTCATACGCATATAATAATATAAATCCCTATACTCAGAGCATGTTCCCCATCAACAAGAAGAAGTAGGATTTGTCCTACCAATCAAATTCACATCCAAGAGATGAGTGTCTCACAAATCTTCTTACACAATTTCCTGAAAAATTGGTTGTAAGGGTGAGTTTCTTCCTCACCATAATCTTCCAACAAGATTCAAGATATTTATGTTTAATAATCACATAAATGAATATTTAATCAGAGAAAATGATTAATATAATTGAGTATTATATCTTAATAGAAATTCTTTAACTATCAATTTCCAACCTCGTCAAATAAGTTCTTTTAGTCTTTTTATAACATTATTATTTAAATTCTCTCATATTTCCTTATCACGTACGTCAGTCATATGTCTCACTCATATCACCATTCGAACTGTAATCATATTAGTTTCGGTACTCTAGGTACCCTTGGGATCCCCAAAATAACGCTGCCAACCCCACCACCCAGGTGACATTGGCCTTACGCCGGTGTGGATAGCCGCCGGTTGGCAATACGCCCCACGGATACAACGTGTGCGCACGAGCCCCTTTGGCAAAAAGTATAGTCAACGATTCAGTCGGGTAATGGAGTGCGAGGCCTGCGGCAGCTCCCATTGCACACTGTGTACATCACGGCATGGACCACTCCGCCACACTCTCATTCCCCCAGGTTATCAACCTTCCTGAACTATACCCCAGTGTATATTTGTAGCTCATCCACACGGAAATTAATGACTTTAGATGGCATAAATCCACAAATTCTCGCAATTTCTCTAACCTTTAAGTAGTTCCAACTCTCATCATAAAATATTCTTTTGACCGCCATCTAAATCATTTTCTTACTTCATAACATCAAACATCGTTCTCTCATTCATTATCAATCGTATGCTTCATATCTCAAGTTTCTTTCTACCCTTTAGTTAGTCTCAAATTCTCACCATCAAACGCTATTTTAAAATAAATAAAACATTTTGGGGTGCAAATGGTCAAACAGGGGTGCAAATAACAATTTAGAACACAATGTAAAATAAGAGTACAAATAGTAAAAACAGGGGGGTGCAAATAGTAAAAACAGAAAATAAGGGGGTGCAAATAGTAATTTTTTTTTTTTTAATTTTTTAATTTTTAATTTTTTTTTTAATTATTTTTTTACAGATGCGCTGAGCGCAGGTGCGCTCCAAAATGCGTTGAGC